>JAODKF010000116.1:1345485-1356246 GCA_026779585.1 Mormyrus proboscirostris
ATATATATCTGTGTGTGTGTGTGTGTGTGTGTGTGTGTGTGTGTCTCTCTGTATATCTGTGTGTCTCTGTCTGTATATATATATATATATATATATATACACACAAACTCAATAGGCACCCATGGCACTTGTGCTTCACACAGACATTGTCATTTAACTAAGGTATGCAGAAGCGTGACATTACTGCTGTATATAACAATGAATCTATGCTCACTGTTGCATTGTCGATTTTATTTCATCATTGCCAAAGGATGTAGAGAATTCCCTAACCTCGCTAACTATATTCTGCTGTGACAATGTGCTCAACTCAAAACTCCTGCTATGGTCCGAAAAGAGGTTTCTGAAACTTCAACTTTGTGAAGTCTGTTGCAGTTGTCTTTCATTAGATACTTTGGATACATTCTAAACATTTCGGCTAGGGTGTTGATATATGTGTGCACTATTCCCTTTGGAAGAAATACTGTCAGTTTGCGTGTCTCATTACAGCACATTCCAGCTATGACATGACATGGGACAGGACATAATTTTTGTCCAACATATTTCACTCTTACAAGAAATTAATGTGTAACTGGTAATACAATTAAGTATTTAAAAATCGTACACCATTGTATTTGAATATGTTTGAACAGTGGTGGTGACTGAACAGAAATGGGTTACCTTCTGTGTGAAGACTGGATCTTAGCAAGCTGACTTTCTGGAATTTTCAGAAACCCTAATACTATATGGTAGTGTAACAAAAGAAGAGGTCGTACAGCACTTTGACATGGGTTATTAAAAGGTGCTGTATAAATGAACTACTTAAAAATCAGCATCACTCAGCATTCTAAACACCTGTTTTATCATGAAATATCTAATTTCTATGTACCTAAGTGAACAGCAGGAAGAGTTATTAATAGACAGCAGATTATGTGCTTTGGCTTGTAATGTGACGCTATAACCAGGAAGACAAATTAACCTTGTTTCTTTTAAATTATGTGGCGTTATGGCCCAGTGAATCATGTCACTCGTGCAAAACAAATTTCAAAATGATGCTTGTCATTTTAAGTGTTAACCCTATCAAACAGAACAGTGTACTAGGAACACCCCCTTATTAAGAAAATGTAACAAAAAATTCTTCTTGAATAATTCATCCTATTAACTTTGAAACAGAAGAGCCAAAAAGTTATTACTGGTTTGTTCTAGCCAAAAGAAATGTATGGGTTGGAATTGCCGTCGGACCCAGAGTCTGCTTGTTTTATTTTGTTTTGGCTGTATTAATTGCCTCAGACTGGCACAGAACTTTTATATTAACTCTAACTTGTTTCTAGAAGGGAAGTAGGGCTGGGCCATGTGGAACAAAAATCATACATCTGTACTTTTAGATGGAACAGGCATATACAATATATCTTAGTATTTTCCATGAGGTTGACTAGGCTTGTGCGATTTGATGATGTTATCTGTTGACCATTACAGCCTGTAAAACAGTAACTCGGTGTCAGTGTGTGTCGGTGACTGACCAGCAGCTGTCGTTTTTGTTGGGGATGTAGGATTAAGCTGCACACCTAGCATCATAACAAAGATTTCGACAGTTTATTTTAAAAAAATGCTGCTTTTTTTTTTTTTCTTTTAATTTCTCATAGACTTCTAACAATCTGTAAAGCAAAGGTATCCAGCCTTATTTATAATGCGTGCAATTTTTAGAAAGAAAATAATATGGGTTTGATTCATGTTTGATGCGTGACAGTATGCAGTGACATCACTGCGCTCATCAGTACATGAGCATAACCACAAAAAAATGATCCCGTTTTCTAAACTACTCATTTGCTTTCTGTGAGGCACTAATTTTAATGCACCATAAAAGTATCGGAATAAGTGATATTGTCTCATCCTATGTCTTGTTTGAAATTACACTGAAATAGCGTTAAAGTCAATATACCCCTTAGACCTATGCAAGAATTATTCTGAGGGATCAGCATATATTTGCAAAGCCAGAGATTTACTTTTTTTTTTTTTTACAGCCATCAGGCATAGCAGTGGTCACGTTGTATACAACAGAGGGGTTTTGTAACATTAACACTCAAACTTGTATTAAAATATTCTTTTTTTATAGTATTTTAAATAGTGCTTTTTAGAGATCTCAAATCCCTGTAAGGTACATGTCCGAAACACAAGTTGAAATGAATGAATACATTTATTGATACAGGCGGAACCGAAATTCACAAGGTAATGTTCAGCAGGTTATGCTAATTGTAGTTGTGAGTTGGTTACAACTCGTGCTAGTTAGTCAGTTCTAATAGCTCAGATGGCTTGCAGACCCTCCCACTATACTTTAAATTGGTAATTTAGAACATTTTGGTTTCTCAAAACATTACACCAGTATTGGAGGAGACCGTAATTGAAAAGACCAAGACTGTGTTGGATTTGTTGTTTGAAATGCATCCAAAATGCTGAAAAATTTGAGACAACATCTGCATGTTTGTACGACCGTAGAAAGGCTGAAACAGCCTTCCTGGCACTTTTGCAAGGAAATTCAGACCAGGGTAAAGAAAAAAACAAAACTATAGAGGTGTTTATTACTGCAGATATGCAACAATATTTAGTTTAATTCTGTTTGTAATTTCCGATAATTATCTCATTCTGCTTTCCTGCTCTACCAAAATTGGTTTTGGCTACACAGTTTGGTACGAGGTGTGTTCCAAACCACAATTTTGTGTACCATTACAGCCTTAGTTTGTACTGTAAGTAACAACATTGTAGAAACTACTTACGTACTAGATAATGCGTAGCAGTATTGGATAACTTGATAGTTAATGGGCACTTACTCAAATTCTACTTTAGTCTTACCGAAACTAGAAGTCTCCGAGGCCGTTTCCCCTTTTGCCAGTACCAAGGCATGATAAGAAATAATATGGCTTGAAAGGTTTTGGGTGGAAACCATTTTTACAACCCAGTTCTCATTTTCTCAGAATAGTTGTCTAACAGAGTTGTTCTTCCCTGAGTCAAGCACATTGCAATATTGTTTGCATGTAATGTTGCCTTTAGATGAAATCATAATAGTGCTGCTAAGTACCGAATAAGTGAACAAACATATTACTAGAAGTTCATTTCCATGATTTCATGTTTTGCTTATCATCCCCATTGGACCTTTATACAGAACCCCAGTACTGACGACAATGGTGGTGTAAGATCTTGCCCGATTTCTTTTTGGTAGCCATGTTGTATTGTGTAATAACTGTCTGTTCGAGTCTCCATGTGTAACATACTCAGAGGGATAGTACTCTTCCTGAAGGCATTTCATTTTCACTGCCTCCTGAAATATCACATGCACCTCTGCTCCTTTCAAAGCCCTCTGCAGTTAGGAAACTGAGCACATTACTATAGTGTAACACATGCTTTCATAGTAGTATTCAATTTCTTTGGCCCACCAGTCTGGCACAGACATAATACTGGAAAGCAGTGTACAGCTCCAGTCATCGATGGTTGGAGCATAGGAGATTTTGTAATGTGCTTAAATTGTTAGTTTGAATGATAGCAGACTTGTTTGAGTCACTCATTATCCAAATAAGTACCTAAGACAATGCTTGTTCCTTAGAGACCAGGGTAGGGCTCCCTTGGGTTTCTGTTTCTGGCACATTAGACTGGCATATGCTAAAGAGGTTGTTTTGGCTTATGTCCTTCATGATTTATCCCAGAAAATAAGACTCATGTCTTGTATCTCTGTTCTGTCATTTGATCGTTCAGTAACACACACACCACATTTCATCCCATGTCCCTTTTACTCAATAGATTTTTTTTGTCGCTTCAAATTCCTAGCCTCTTTCTTTTCTGTTTACTTTTGAAATTTTAACTTGAGAATTGCTTGCCAATTCATTAGAGGAATGTGAATGTGCAGTTCACCAGAACGTTCCAAAAATTAATTACAGTCGTCATGCCAGTATCTGTATGTGTTTAATAGCTAGTGTTTTTTTTTCTTTTTTCTTTCTTGTTTTCTCCTGTCTCTTGTGACGGTGTATGAGAATCTAAGAGACTTTAGTGTGATTCTGTGGATTTCAGTGCTGCTTTGTACCTTCAGGTTTAACATTTAGGCCGAAGTCGCTCTATGCTGGTTAAGCCCATGGCCTTACTCAGGATAAGTAGAGTATACATGAGTGGCAGTGTTAAACTTGCAGCGAACCTGTCGTTACCGGGATACGTACACAAAAACACTGGCAAAATCTGTTCCATGGGTGGGACGTATAGGATTAAACAAAGCATTTTATTACTGGAAAAATAAAACCCAGTACACCAAAAAATGCTAATTAAAAACTCTAAAGCAACGAAATGCTGTTAAAAACCTTTTTTCGCACCCTTTCTAACCCTGCCCCCCCCCCCCCAAAAAAAAACACGACATACTTTTCTCCTCCACTTACATTAGGCGATTGCTGGTTCGAAGACCAATACTGGTCTGTGACCAGTGTTCCACTGAGCTGCAGAACACTGGGGATTTTGCAGAAGAGGCTGGTTAATTTTAAGGCTGCATATTATTGTGAAAAAAATCACAATATTTTAAAATTTTGTCATTAATTTTGCCATATTTATAAAACACAATAGGGGATATTTACCCAGAAAAAAACTATAGTCAAGTAGGATTTACTAAAAGTCAGTACAAATAATCGGTGGCGTTGCCACGAGTCATGCCAAGAGACACACTGGTGCTCACAAGTCACTTGCTTGTGCTCAGTATCGTCTTTGGAATGCAACATATATTGATACAATAGGAGGCAAATGTCTTTTGGTGCTCAGTTCTTTTTTTCCTTTTTTTCTTTGTTAAAACTCTCACAAAATCGCCATACTTCTGACAGCAAGGATGAAAATTACTAATTGGCTCAGACAACTCATGCAAAAGCAACAGTGATAAACTTTATTCATCCATTAATTTATTCCTTCATTTATTGCATTTCTTTCAGAAGAATATTGGAGCTTTTCAGTCTGCCACCAGGACTGAGCCATTCTGAGCCGTACCCGCACTGAAGGCCCTACTTATAACATACTACCTATACAGATTACTAACTTTTGCGCAACAGTACACTTCTCATTAATGTATTGGGCATTCTACTCTCCAGCTCTAGTTAATTTCCAAAAATAGTGTATTTTCTATGGATGGGCCGAACCATATTTTTTCACTTCCAACCCAATTCTGATGCGCGATTGCAGATACCGATCCAGATTCCGATACAATACCTCTTTTTACTTTAATAGGTTAATAAATATGTATGTATAATATAAATTTATACTTTATATATATTTTTTTTAAAACTAAACATGCAAATGAAGAAAAATGTATGCCAAAAAAACTTTAATTGGGATACTAAAAACATGCGTAACATGCTGTTCCACCTTGTCTGTACATCTTTTTTAAGCGTTTGAGGCATTTGCTGTTCAATCTGAATATCTTCCAAGAGAGCATACGCACGTGGCAAATGCTTAAAATGCCCTGCAGTTTTTCTTCTGGCAATAGCATCACTTATACTTTGCTACGACAGCAGCCCCTCTTGTATCGCAAGCTGTAGCGAGTGTGCAAGTCACCCTAAGCTAGCGACTCCCAAATCAACTGGTTTTTTTTTTTTTTTTCTTCCCCCATATTACTCGCATTGTCTCGCACAACTGTGTGCACTTTGCAAATCGTTGTGCAATTGGTTGTTGTTAAATGTGTTATACTTCCAGATCATCACCCTTTTATTTGATTTTCTTACCCTCTGTACTGCAAAGGGTATGCACTGCGTTGGCATCCACCAAGTGGCAGTATTGGTGTTCAGTCTGATGTGCTGTTAAAACACATCTAAAATGGGAAAGAGCTGTTGTGCAGCTGGTTGTACAAATCAGTTCCTCTTTCTTGTTAAATGATTTTTTCCCCTAGTAGCTCTGGACTGGCGCTGATACAGATCTGAATGTCAGATTGGTGCACCTCTATTTTCAGTTTTGTACAATCCCTCACGGTTACATGTTCTGCTTGTATCTGGAAAAAACTAGCTTTGCCGGCAACCCATCTTCCGCCCAGAAGCTGTATCGGCCTGTGAAATTTTTGTATGACCCAAAAGACATGCCACAATCAGAAGGTTGGGAACTTCTAACCTAGATGACCCTCTTGAGACCCAAATGAGGACTGCTTCTTATTCAGGGTTGCTTTGCTTCCCACCAGCTCGCACAATAAACAGGTAGGCTAGTTTAACAAAATCGCTTTTTGTGGTTGCAGTTCTCGTAGTGAAGGAATTTTCCCTGTGGTAATTTACGGTGGCTCTCAACTTGTTCGACACAAGGTCAAATCAGCAGTGCCCAAGGATTCTCCAAAGAGACGCAATACCAAAGGAGTCCGGTCTTTGTCTCAGGTCGCTGGGTAACATCCAGATCTTGCAGTGATACAGCAAAACAGGGAGCATCAGTACTCTAAAGACTTGGACCTATGTTTTGTTTTTTCATATGCAGTCCACTTCTTGTTCAGTATTCTATTTTTAAAAAGTTGTTCCCACATGCGACCCCCAGTCAGTGTCCGCATAATAGCTGCAGTGAGATACTAGTGCCATTGAAGCGTTGCCTTTGAAAGAGAAATAGGTCTGAACAATTTATCGATTTCAAATTATAGTTGCGGTTTGAAACAACACAATGCGCAAATTGCAAAGGCTGGAATTTAGGTACACACAAGGCTTAAAACTGACACAAGGACAGTTTTACAAATTCATGCCGAGCTCCTTGTGTGAAAGTCATTCTCACCGATCAGTAGTGACATGATCCTCGCATACCTGTCATGCTCATCATTCAGAAATGGCCCATGGCAACTGTTTACGCCCACAAACGGCAAATACGTGAGACCCAAGGAAAACATTACATTAGTGGTGCAAAAAACATTGATTCTGCCACTGAGCTATAAATGAAGTACCTATATTGTGGTCAGAGATTTACTGTGACCTCCTTTAGCCACCAGCAGTACAAACTGCGTATCATACCTTTTCGTTTTTGTTAATGGGCCATTGCATCAGCATACCGCTCACGCATCAAGGAAACAATGGGACAGTCAGTAATTCTCACAGCAGCAAAGTTACTGTCACCCCCAAGAAAGCCATAAAACCCATAATACAGTCCTGTTTGTCATATATTTTAGTACCCCTTGATTTAAGTATTGGTTTCAATAGAATAATTTTGTGAAATTAATCTTGATCCCACATGGGTAATAAAATAAGACTCACTTTAACAAATAGCAAAAGAACTGATCACTCTAATTGCTATTACCGTTGGATGGTCTTATTTCGAAAAGGCAAAATGTGATGCATATAGAGTATATTTCTCGGAGTAACAGCACAAGAGGAATAAGTCACATCAGTCAAAAACAGTGCATTTTACTTTTCATTTGAAATACAACACAAAAAATAAATATAAAAATCTGCCGAAAGATTTCTTGCCTGACCGTGAATCTGAAACCATGAGTGTCACTCCAGATGTGTGAGCTGTGAGCTGGCAACCCAGAAGACGTACATTTTAAAATTATTTCACCTGAATCGATTTGTTTGAAATAAATACTAAAAAACAAATTTATTTTATACAGTTGTTGGAGTTGCCGTTTTTTTTTTTTTATATGATAGCAACAATAAACTTCTGTCTATTCAACATTTTATAAAATGCATAAGAGCAGCCGATCTGTTAGGAACATTGGCTTTTTGGTTTAGGGGGTTAGATTCACTGCTGTTATTGACACTAACAGCGTATTGGCGCAGTCGATGTACGTTGTGCTTGGTGATTAAGCGACTTTGACATTCATTGGCTCGAACAGCGGTTCTAGTGTTAGGGGTTAAGATCGCTATTTTTCTTTTTACTGGAATTTTTTTTATCATTGGTTGATTTAACTTAAGTCACAGCTTTTGTGATAATTGTTTTGTTTGGTTGTTCTCTGCTAATTTTTAAAAGTACCATTGAACTCATTGTTTTATTGGCCATTCAGTCCTTTCAGTTTCAAGGAGTTCCATGTTATTGAGTGTCAGAGATTCGTCAAAAGGGATAGTTGTTGGTCACATTTTTGGGAGATGGTTGGATAAAAACACATGCCAGTCAGTCAAAACTAAAGCTCATTCTGATCTTTACAGGGAGCCTTATACAATGAAAGCTGTGAAGCGTGTATATAAAGTTTATGCATTGAAATCCATGGGTAAATACAGATGGCATCACTGACACTCAATGTCATATACTAATAAATGGGTACTTTTTGCTTATTTTTTTGATTAAGGGTTCATTACATTCTGCAGAAGTATGTAATGCACCCTTAATTCTTTTTTTCATTGTAGTCGGTAAAAATGAAATTAAATCACTTGTGTAAACAGCCACCTGATGCAATTTGTGGACAGTTTGACAGCAAAAACAAGGCTGTCCTCAGGATGTTTGTATGGTTGTAATCTTGAGGTATTGACTGGATCTGATTGGCACTTGTGTATTTTGCTCTGTTGAGCATGTGTGAATACCTCTACATATGATACCTATATTGTGATTGGAATATATTGTCAAACCTTCCGTACCATATTGTGATTTATGGCATCATTTCTTGAAGTCATCATCAAAGCTTTATGAACACTGAAAATGGCATAGTAGTGCGACATCATGCATTCTTGCAATCTGAACTTGGTTACCTAGCATGCACCTTTTGAGACTTTAATGCATTCCAGCTTTAGCTCTGGATAATTCTTGCGAGCTGATGTTTTCTAGCAGTGTCAGAAAAGGGGCATGCAGCTCTGCAGGTTAGGGCACTCTGCCTGTGATCACAAGGTTTGCATACAGATATCATGGCCAGCAGAGTGATTTCATCAGTAGACCAAGGCTGCCCTGCTTTGTCATTTGCATATCGCTTTGAACAAAAAGATCTGCTAATGTTCACCAGTATACTGCAAACAGACCAAAACACAATTGAATCCGGATAGCACAATGCCCCCCCAATTGGCAAATTTTGCCTCCTTATGGATGGATGGACTTTAGCCTGTGGGGGGAAAAAAGTTGAGGACCCCTGCATTCATAAATGATGAGAATGAACCAGATTTTACTTTTCAAAATTAATATCTGTATCAACTGTGGTGGACAGAACTTTTCTTTTTCTAACACACACACACACAACATGGATTTTGCTGAACAAACTTTGTGATTGATAGTATTTGTCTTGCTGATAAGTCTGTGCACACTGATCCTTTTGATTTTGCTTTGTTTCCTTGGCTCTATGGGTGTAGTTGCCGTACTCGAAGAGCAGGAGACCCAGGTAGTGGAATGGAATGAAATGAATGAATGGAACACAGTGCAAGTACACAAATGTTAATGAAAGGTATTCTTTTGCTTCAACGACACTTCAAGATTCAAGATTCTCCTTACTTAGGCCATCTGGCTTTACCTGTTTCGGTAATTTTTATTTATCTATTTTTAACTGGCTATACAGTTAATATTACTATGGTCAGGAATTCACAACATGTGTTTTTAGCACAGCACTGTATTAACACGATTTTCTTAGATGCTGGGATGGAATAGTCATTCTTTAACTACTCCCTCTACAGGCCTTTGTAATGACTCATTGTGGCAGTGTGTACTGTATGGAAGGGCAGCCAAGGTGTTGTCCACCCTGATATGTAAGGTGGGCTGTATAAAAATATAGTAGGCCTTACCTTTTGTTTCAACACCCTTTGACGTGCATGAGTTGACTGGTACTTTTAGCTAAATACAAGGTGGCTGATTCAAGCAGCTTGCTGTGACGTATGTTTATGGTACGTTCCTCCTCACTGAGGCGATGCAAGCGGAACTGTCGACTGGAGTACTCAGAAGGCGGGCTAGTTCAGTGTGGCAGAGCAGCATTCCTTCCACTACCTGTCATATGTAACCTGGACCTGGCTGCGACGCCATCTTTGGTGTGTATTGGGTTTTGCTCTGGCTTGTGAACTTACACAGACACGTACCGATGATTGCATAAGCTTTCTCATTCTTAAACGTAGCCTATTTATAGTGCTTTCACAAATTGTTTATGGTTTACTTACACCTAATCTATCATGTCTTCATGTTCAAACCACTTCTCCTGGTGAGGGTCACAGTGACAACGCGCCAGTCGGGTCAGACAAGACCTCCCTTGCAGAGGCCTCAGATTGTAATTCGGGGTCCACCGATCCAATATTTAGAGCGGTATCGGCACCGATCCAGACCTAATTGGACAGATCAGGTATCGGCCATGTGGGACTGATCCACGTCCAATAGTTATTTAGTTTCGGCAGTCTGCAAAAAGATTACTCCTATTTCTTGTTGAATTGCTTGGTACAATCTACTGCGCACGTACGAGGAGTGTACGAACATCAGATAAGATGGTAACGATCTGGTGTATATATGTCAGTGTTTTACACTTTTAACAAAAACTAGTAGCACTGCTATTTGCAGTCTTTGTAAAAACAAAAAAGTTTTGAGAGGTGGATGTAGTGTTTAGTGGAAAATCCCACTACACAAAGCACACGCAGTTGCCATGTTCCGGGCCTCAATCTCAATTTCCCTGGCCTCATTGGGCACATGCCAGAATTTTTGCATTGAATATGGGAGAATTTTTCTTAACCTGAAGTTTGTCAGACATTCCCAGCAACCCCTGTCTGCTCATCTGGGCTGTCCTGGGCCAGATGGGCTTCTCCCCATATGTTAAATCCTGCTCGTCATGAAGTGGTGATGGGTTGGTAGCTACCGTGTTTCCCCGATTATAGGACATCCCCAACAATTAGGGCACCCCCCATTTTTTAAAAATTGGTCAGAATA
>JAODKF010000116.1:1356346-1372737 GCA_026779585.1 Mormyrus proboscirostris
TATGTATATATGTGTATATATGTGTATATATGTATATATGTATATGTATATATATATATGTATATATATATATGTATGTATATATGTATATGTATATATATATATGTGTGTATATATATATAATGTGTATGTGTATATGTGTATATATGTGTGTACATTTTTGTTTGTGTCCTGAATGGAAAGATTGATGATTGAATGAGTGGTTTATCATGAAGTGAAGAAGCTGATGCCTGCGATAATTAGGGGAGTTTCTCTGCTTCAGTATACTTCAGTCTGAACAAGAATGGGTGGTTAGTCAGTGAGTAAGACAGGAGCATGTGGAAACCGGTAGGTTTGCACCATCTTTCTGGGTGGATATGTCTCCCCCAGGAGCACTTAGTCGGGTGGAGGCCAGTTCGTCAATGATTAAATGAAAAACACAAATGTACACACAATGCTGAACAGGGAATGGCTAGAGGCCTCATTGTGCTCTGCAGAAAGGCACATCCTCGCATTCTTGACCGTTGGTTTCTACTTGGAGTGAAGGTTCTGGAACATGACATCTGAATGTGTCTGATGTACTGTAAGCTCTGTGTGATTTTTCGAGTAGCGATGTAACACAATTTGGTGGCGGGCACAGTGTCTGTCAGGTGTCAGGAAGGAAATTCTGTGTTCTCGAATGTGAAGTTGATGGTTCTGTAGGGGGAAACTATGCAATTTAGTTCACTCAAGAGTAGTGAGTCCTTATTTATTTGTAGGGTATTGTGTCCCATTATATGCCCAGGTGAAACCCATGTCAGGATTTAAAGTTTTTAATGTCTGCCTTTTACGCCACAGAAACCAGACTGGCCTCATCCTGTTTCTGTAAAGCTTCCTCGTCTGCAAAATAACTGTGTTATGGGAAACTGAAAGAAAGAGAATAAGATCTAATTACCATATGCTGAGTGTCTTATCCAATACCTTTTAGAAAGCATTTACTACCCACTGCACCAATTTCCCATTTTGCACTCTTGCACACCAAATTTAAAACGTCAGTGAGAGTTTTTTGTTTCTTTTCATGCACAAGTAGCTGTCTGTAATTTCAAAATGAAATGGAGTTTTTAGATTTTGTGGTAAATATAAAAACCAGGCGTGGTTTAGTCTTCGCAGCATTTATGTTAATGACTGCATGACTCTTCTCTCTCATCCACATTTTTTGATACTGATGAATGGAGACAATTCTCACCATTATGCAAAAAAAATAATCACGGTCAGTTCAAATAATAGCAATCAGGAGCTTATGTTATAATCGTGATTGTATTCACGTCTAAAATAATTCATCCAACTGCCTGATTAATTAGAAGAATGAGAATAAAGGAAAGAATTTACCAGCCGTGTTATTAAATACACATTTTATTGCATAAATTTGCATATTCACTCAAGATTTTTTTTTTTGTGCAAGCTACTCCTGTTCAGTGCATTAACTGCAATATTGCATCTGTATACTGCTGTGGTAAACATTTACTGAAAAGTTCAAGGTATAAAAAGTGTCGACAGAGGGCATATGGTAAGCATGTTCAAAATGCTGTCAGTGGTGAACATGGTTCAGCCATTCTCATAAAGTTGCCCATAAAAGACTGTGGTTTACTGAAAAAGATGTTAAATTTTATGACGTTTATTTACTTTCTTTGAAAGGAGAAATTGGCTGTTGTTAATGAGGTCAGTGAAAGCCTGCAACTTTTTTAGAAAGTGGTATTAAAGTGCACATGAAATATTACATGGGCCAAAATCTGAAGTTGTAATATCCATTGTCCACACGACAGTACAGAATGTATAAAAATCAAAGTCAAAATATGATTAAAAACATGGCAGTTGCCAATTTTTTACAATGCGATTAGGAACCTTTCAACGAACGCTCTGAGCAAATTTTAATATCATTAAACTTGGCAGTTTACATTTTTCTGTGATGGATATAATCGGCAGTGCCAGCTTCCTCCAGCCACCTTTCAAAGCAGAGGTTAATAACCTGATAAAATAATGGAATGGAATGAAAGTTAGAGACAGGTGGTAGAAAACAGCAGAAGCTATTAAAAGTTTGGGAGCATTTCAAACTTTTGATAGTTTCTGTCATTTTCTCTTTCTTTCAATCATCCCCATTTTTGTTTTCCTCCATTCCTCCACAACACATTTCTCTCTTGGTGCTCCGGTTAATCTCATTTGTGCACTGCTGCAATGTGTAATTGCTCCATGGATCGTATAGCTAATATTTGAGTCAGAGTATTTGCCTATTTAAATGGATATTTTTATGAACCAGATTATTTATGTAATTCAGCCCTAAATTCTTCTGTTAGCCAGCATGTAGCTATGTTGTGTTTAGCTGAAACTGTATGGCCCAGTAACTTATAAGAGGAGAGGAAAGACGGAATCGTCATAAAGGAGGCTGCCCACGTGCATTTCTGTGACGGCCATCATCTCTCCTCAGATGCTGCAGGATTGCCCAAAGGCCCGGCGTGAGGTGGAGTTACACTGGCGGGCCTCGCCGTGCAATCACATCGTACACATCGTGGACGTCTATGAGAACCTCTACCAAAACAAGAAATGCCTGCTGATTGTCATGGAATGGTGTGTTCTCCTTCATGATCCAGCATACGCGCATTTGTGTCTGTTGGGGTTTTCCATTCACTCACTCTAACCATACCTTAATCACATGTTTTTAGAGTCCTCTGTTGTCTTGGAGAAATTGGCAACAGATGGCTGCTCAACAGCCTGTGTCCCTGATGCAGTTAGCTTTTAAAGCTGTAAAAGCAGTAGTTCGTTTTAGTGCTCTGCTTATATATATTTAATAAGATAACAACAGAATTAACCAGTGATGGTCACTATAAAATTTCTGGGGTAGTAGTTAAGGATTTGTAGTCGTAACTGGCCAGCTACTGTCCCAGGACAGGTCATGCTACAATAATTTTATTTAAAGTGCTTTTTAAAATTGCATCTAGCCATTTGCCACTCTTGTTTTTGGTGATTAAGTTGGTTATTCTATTCAAGTGTCCAGTAGACTTTGCCCCTGTGTCTGACCTCCTCTGTGTTCTCTGTGTCCTTGTAGCATGGAGGGCGGGGAGCTTTTTAGCCGCATTCAGGACAGAGGGGACCAAGCCTTCACTGAACGAGGTACGGCGACACCTGGCACCTCCTATAGAGGTCTGCCACTCTGTCACCTGTGACAGTCACCTGTGACAGCACAGCCATAAGGTCTTCTCTGCCACCATTACGGATGCTTCTATGCTGTCATCTTTTCCCAGAGGCCTCTGAAATTATGAAGAGTATCGGGGAGGCTATCCAGTTCTTGCACAGCCATGACATTGCACACCGAGACGTCAAGGTGAGCTTACTTAGGGACCTTTTGTCTGTTTTGGTGCTTCAAGACCAATTAGACAAAATAATGCAGTGTAGCTGCTGCTTTTTTTTTTCTTACCCAAACCTGCAATCCTGTGCACTGTACTAGGATACAGGAAAGATGATGAGTCTTTTTGCAGGCCTGTTAAATAAATGGCCAAATGCCTTTAGCCAATGCATTCTTGTATCAAGAAATGTGAGTGCTTAAATAATAAAGGCATTTCACTCTGTAGTCTACCGATGTCTGCAGCATGTCAGAGTGACAATGCCATGTGGTCTGTACTTTAGCCGGAGAACTTGTTGTATACCTCCAAGAGGCCCAACGCGCTCCTCAAACTGACAGACTTTGGGTTTGCTAAAGAAACTATCATTCACAATTCGCTGGCCACCCCATGCTACACTCCCTACTATGTAGGTAAGGAACCAGCTGTGTTCGCCGATTTTCATTCACTTATTTTAAATGTCAGTGGGAAGCTACATTGTGTCCAGATCCCCCCCCCCTCCACTCTCTGCAAAGTTTGTATATTCTCCCTCTATTTGCAGGGTTCTTTTCCTGCAGTCCCAGAACACGCAGTTATGGTGCTTTTTCACTGTCACTAAGAATCGAGCCATACGTGCAGTGATCACTGTAAATTACCCACACTGACATGGCCCTGCTTACTAACAGGGGCGAAAGCTTGACTAGACTAAGTCGGTCTCATCACTGCCAACTGATTGGTCGAAGTGCATAGAGATACCGGGGATCTGCATGTATATGCTTGGATTATATGATGGAGATAAGGGCATATTCTATATACAGTAATTTTGTCGTGGCACCCAGCTTCACCCACATGTCAGCTGTCTGTGACTCTGAAACCTTGCCTTTTTCTTACAGTAGCTTTTAAACTTCTCAGTGCTGTTAATTTGGTATTTTTAATAATGAGTCCAAAACGTAGTGCTCTCAGTGCATACAGTAATACCTTTTGTACATACAAGGGCATCATTCAGATAGCTTTTATATTATCTAAAAAGGTCTTGATGGGAAATGACAAAGTAATTTGACATGTAAAGCATACAGTACAGTACTGTTTGTTTTGAAATTGGTAATTAGATGTTATCCTTCAGGGTGCAGACTGTTGAGGTTAGGGGTGCCCAAGTATTCACAAATTTCACATTTCATTCTTCAGAACGTAACCCTCGCAGATGTAAAGGGGTTTCTATATCATTCATTATCTGTAGTAATGACGCATTCCGGATGCATTCCTGATAAAACCTCCAATAAAAAAAAAAATGTACTATAGAACAGCTGAAACGAATGGATTTGTAATGCGAATTATGCAGACGAGTGTTAATGCCATCAGTGTTTGTCACAGATGTGCTAGCGGAAATTAGCATGCAGTAAATAGCTGTCTCTTCACTTTTGTGCCACTGTCGCTCTCTAAACCTGGCGACACTTGTACTGAGCAGACCAAATTGCGCTGTAACTGTGTGTTTTTGCCATACAGGTTAGGTATAGCTTGTTTCCTGTATGCCACTGGAAAACCCCCATTAGGCTAATTGACAAGTTACCTGTAGTATGTGTGTGAGCTTGTGTGTGCCCTGTGAAGGGCTAGTATCCAGGCCAGAATGGACCCCTGCCTTGGGCCCTGTACTCCATCCTGCCTGTAATCCAGTTTTCTCATCACCACCACCCCTCCCCCCATGTTCTCTATATATATATATATATATATATATATATTTATTTATTTTTTTTAATTAATTAATTTATTTTTACTGCTATTTATTATAAGGAAATGGATTTAAATATTTTAACCTAATTTCAGCTCCTGAAGTTCTTGGACCAGAAAAGTATGACAAGTCGTGTGATATGTGGTCCATAGGCGTCATCATGTACATCCTGTGAGTGAGAGTCTTTCACACAAGTCACTTATGAGACTAGAAATGATGTTTCTGTAATAGTCTACTGTCCCCCTCCCTTTATTTTTTATTTTTGAAGCATTTTCCCAAACTACATGGTGTTTCCTGTTCCTGTGGTTTTCTCCCAGGCTCTGCGGGTACCCCCCTTTCTATTCCAAACATGGTCTGGCCATATCTCCTGGGATGAAGACACGAATTCGAATGGGGCAATACGAGTTCCCCAACCCAGAGTGGCAGGAAGTCTCTGATGAAGGTAACCAGATCTCCCCATAGAGTGCAATGGTTTCTTTGTGGTTTGGATGTAAACTCAGTTGTGGTGCTCTACAACAGGGAAACAACACACCATAATTGAATACTGTGCAGAAGAGCTACTGTCCTTGAATTTAAATTTGTAGATGTGTTTATGGAAGTAGTTCTGTTTGGCATGTCACTCTAGATCAGTGTTTCCCAACCTGGTCCCTGTGGGCCCACAAACAGTCCACAGTTTTGCTCCCTCCCAACCCTCGATAGGCAAAAACGTGGACCGTCTGGAAGGGAACAAAAACGTGGACCGTCTGGAAGGGAACAAAAACGTGGACCGTCTGGAAGGGAACAAAAACGTGGACCGTCTGGGGGTCCCCAATGACTTGGGAAACACTGATCTAAATAAGTGCCTAATATTTAAACTGACATAAAAATGTTAGGATTGTTTAGAATTCCTACCTGGTTGCTCAGGAATAGAATTTTGATGAAGACGAGTTTCTTCATACAAAGCCCTGCACTTATGATCTGACACGAACATGACCATGTCTGACTTCAGCAAAGCAGTTGATCCGGCACCTGCTAAAAACAGAACCGACACAGAGAATGACGATAATGGAGTTCATGAACAACCCCTGGATCAATGTGAGTCTCGCTGACTCCTGCCATGTGACCAAAGGACCCATAACCATGCTGCAATATAGTTGTCGAGTTGTACTGTGAATTTTGATTTAACACGTGCATTGCATCAGTGCGTGGTGTAATTTTATAGAAAGACATCTTAATTCCCCAAACCTGCACTGTATTTTAATTCATTAATTATAATTTTGTCTGAACACTTTTAAGGAATATAGAACATAAGTTATTTTCTTAAATCTTCACTCGATTATTATTTAAATTTGCATTTGCTATGTGGAGTAATTTGGAATTAATTTGAAATCTGATCTTTTTAATGGTGATTTTAATGATCTTGAATAAAGAATGTAGTTGATGTATTTGTCAGGTTACCGAGTTGTTAAATGGTACATGTGGTATGTTAGCCTGAATTTGTCCCTCACTGTTTGTACCTGGTGCCTTTGTAGCAATCGATGGAGGTGCCACAGACACCCCTCCATACCAGTCGGGTGCTGAAAGAAGAGAAAGACACTTGGGAAGAAATCAAGGTGAGTACAGTAGCCTGAGAGAGGCGGCCCGCAAGCACCCTCTCTGGCTTGCCTCTCCACTTCCTGCTACTTTTAAAACTTCCTTTTCTCGTGAAGCCACCCGGAAGGATGAGTGTATTTTTACAGGAACTGATCAGTGTTATCTGCTTTTTCTAAACTGCATGCTATTTCTAGGAGGAGATGACCAGCGCACTGGCAACAATAAGAGTCGACTACGACCAAATTAAAATCAAGGACATTGACGAATCTTGCAACCCGCTGCTGAGGAGGAGAAAGGCCTTGCTGGCCACAAATACCCCAGCAGGAAAGACGCCGGTGATGAAAGCTCCAGCTCTGAAGATGCCAGCTGCCCCATGAGGGACTGCACACGTGCATGCATACACACGTGTGCGCACACGCATTTGCAGAAATGTACTCGCACGTACATGCGGATGTATATATGTGCGTGCACACGCATCACAGACAGCTGCTCGGGTAGCCCATAATCACAGCAGTAAACCAATTATATGAAATGATAAAAAGCATGTTTATTTTTAAAATTTTATGTTTTTACTGTTAAATAATTTTTTAAAAAAATTACATTCTTACCAAGCATACTCTTCACTCAAAACAAAAAGATATTTTAAGCAAAAGTAAGATTAAAAAAATATTGTGAATGTAGCGGGGTATATCAGTTTCACTGCCTGAAAACATAAGAACTGGCTCCCTTCATGTCAAACCATCAAGTATGTAGGTTGACCAGTTCATAATAAAGAAGTGTTTTAAAATGTCAGTCATCTGTACACTTTTTAAAGAATAAACTCCAAATGTAGTTTTCTACCACAAAACTATTTTTGTACGACTGAAGGCGGAGTCCTTGTTGACGTTTTTCCTTCCCCCAGGTATTTTTGCAAGTAAAGGTCTAGCTGTTTTTTCCTTGAATGACACAATGTGTAACTAATGCAATTTGTTGCTACTTACCCTAGAACTCAAGCAGGTTTGTTTTTGTGTTTTACCTCCATGATTGGTGGGTTCAGTATGTTTGGTCTTGTAAATGTTTGTTTTTATTATGTATTGTTCACTGCATAGTTTGTGGTCAAACTACGGCTTTATGTAACTGCTTTGTGATTATACCATCAAAAGTATTGTGTTGTTTCACTCATGTAAAGTTACAACTTTCATTTCTTGGTGAAATTAGGATATTTGCCTAAAGGAATTTTGCCCAGACATGACTGAAAGTTTTCAGTTCCTTGTATTTTGTGTTGAATATTTCTAGTTGGAATACCTGTTTTGAGAGAAAGCAAAACTATCGATTGATTAGTTTCAAAACTTAACCCAGTCTTAGTCAGCCCTGTTTCTGCCTGCCACTCTCTGTATGCGCTTGCCCCGTATTTTAAGGTAACTCATTGCCCAAGGTACTGAATGTTTCTAACTGTTTATTTTAAATTGATTTTCTATCAGCATATTAGAATTTCCGCAAGTGTTTTTTTATGACCTGAGTCATCCCTAGAAGACTCACGGATATTGCAAAGCACAGCTTTTCTTTACTCCTCACTCATATCTGTTTTGTCTTGTAAGAACCACTTCAAACTCCCGAGACTATACTTGCATTAGAATAAAATGGTTCAAATTAAAATGTCTCTCTTAACCTTTGCTGTCCTGCAAACCAAATGCATGGTGTTTGTATTTGAGTGGGCAATGAGTATTTTAAAAAGAGTTGAATGGATGTTTCTAGTAACGGCTGCATATCAGCCCAATACAGCAGTACAACATCTGGTAATTACAGCTAATTGTAGAATGAGTGGCTGATGTGTGTGGGACTGGTGGGCAGGGTGATGTGATTTGAAAGAGTTTTCCTTATTCGTATCCTGCCCTAATGCTCAAAGTGATGCGTTGAAAGTCCATTTGATCCAGAAAGAAGGAAAAAAATGTTAAAATGAAATGCACTTTGCCCCGAAGTCATGATGTTTTGAGTTTTCTTTTCAGGATGTCTCCAGACTTATATGTTAGTTGGGAAGACTTATTGGAAATACCTGTTCAGTTTAATATGTACATTTAGTATTTCGTATGACGGGGATACCTGAACGCTCTGAAACTTGCAGCTCCATGTTCTGATCACTGGGCTACACGTTTCTGTAGAGGGCGCTCGCCAGCTGTCGGTGCTTAGTGATAAGTTGAGCTCGAGCGATTGTTAATGCTTAATGTATTGTGCTGTACTGTGTGTTTTAAATTAGTCGTTTTCCTAATTAACGAAAAAATGGATGCATTCTGCACGATCCTTAACGAATGCGTAATTTAAGTTTTGGTGCAAAATACATGCGAAGACTAGGGGATTGTTTAAATAAGTAAAATGATGGGTGTATCTAAAATAGTTTTATCTGTGAACTTCCATCCATTTTCCAAAACCGCATATCCTGTATTGCTGGGTTGCAGCGATATATGAAACCTTTATATGCAATGTTTTTATATTATTCCTCATTACGTCAAAGGCCAGTTTGTGCACCTAGCTAGTAGAAGATAGAAAACAATTTCGCCTCCAGAGCTGGTTTAAGGGTAGACGAGCAGCCATTCTTAACACCGCTGTTGTACTCAGCTGCTGTTTGTGCACTTGTAGCTTTCCTCTTAGCTTTGATGCGTCTGGCTATTCTGCTCTGAACTATATCGCATACGCAGGGTGTTCAGCGACATCACTGCCACTGATCGTATGATGGATCAAACTATCCATTAAAACGGGGTTTCCCAAAGTGGGGGTCGCGACATGGTTTCCAGAGTGCCACTAAAAATGGACTCAAAAAGTCTCTGGTACTGTTATTTTGGGTACTAAACGTTTGGGAACCCACGCATTAAAATGTAGCATGTGAAAATACCGTCAGGGTGACTGTTTCTGAAATGCTGGAATCACCACGTATGGTACCAACAATCACGCCCCTTTCAAAATAACATCCATTTTATTAGCATAAGTTATCTAACACACTTGGGACTATGGGGGGGGGGTTATCTTTATTAGGAAAGGGCCTGGTTTTTAATGAAAATCAGACTAGAACCATTTAGTTTAAATATGGTCGTTTCCGCTTTTACATCTGATAGGGACTGAATATTTCCGCTCCTAAAAGTACGAAAAATCTACGATGGTTAAGATTACGAGCAAAAAAAAATTCTGCCGTTTCCTGCATTACCCAACTTCAATTTCCGTGTGTTATCACTTTGCTTTAGGTGTGAGATATGCGCGTCGAAGTTCCCCTTTCATTTGCCATGTAATTGCAATATTTCAGTATTGCTTTCTTAATTCACGGGATATATTTATGAAATCATAATTTAAATAAATACCAACCGGTCGAAGAAAAATCTGTATATTTAAAATTAGTCTATATGAATACGTATCTATAGTTAGCTTTCATCAAAGTCTTTATGTAATTTTGTAATGTATAGGCCTGCACATACAGTAAGGATATACAATAACAATACGGCTATATGTTTTATCATGTAAATTACAGCGTGTATTATGTAGTACTTGTTTTCTTGCTTTTAGCTTTTATTGTCCAAAATTAAATTAGCTCGCCCTATTACTCTTCCATGGTGTTGCTTATTGTTTAACTGATTTAATATTTCCGAAAGCTACGGTAAAATTTGACATCAGCATGTGCAGCTCCTGTCTTGTTCAGTGGGCTCCAGCGTAGCAATGGAGTGAATCTCACAGTATTTAAGAAAAAACTGCTTTGAGGTACAAGGGCAGCCTTTTCCCATGCCAGCCTCGCTGAGGGAAGCCGGCCGGGCAGGCTGATGTATGGCCCTCACTGGGCCAGTGTGGGAACTCGCCTGGCAGACTGCACTGGGGCCTGCCTCTGAACCGGATTCACACGTGGCCCCAGCAAAAAAGAAAAACAGACCCTTCTCCATCTAGGACCCTGGCCTACGAAAGAAAACATTGTCATGTTATTTTTTTAAAGTGCAGTTTAGCGTAAGTGAGGACCAGATGTTTAGTAGCACTGTGCTACGCAGTCGTGGGTTCACATAAAATGGCTCGATGAAAAACACTTATGGGATTTCGGCTATCCCTGCAATATAAATATTAATATAACAGTGAAAAGGGCCTTCCAGTGAATTCCATTAAAATCTTCTTTCTTTTTGCCTGTCAGATTGTGCACATCACTGTAGTTACTTAATCCGAATATAATGTTCGTTTTTATCATAGATGTTCAAAAACATCTTTCTAATGTCAGAGGTGGGCATGTTAAACTACACAGAAAGCCCTTACTGGTGTTTGGGGCTTAGCTTTTACCTTATTTTTGGTAAATCTGGACCCTGCACCCAAAGACACTACATAAAGTGGTCGAAATGCAATTAAATAAGTTTTGCATGTATGCTCAATATTAATTACATGATTTATTTTATGCAAAAGTAAATAGTAATTGTCCCTGAATTATAAATGTTTCAAAAAAGCATGCACCCCCTTTTCTCATCAACTATGAAAAATCAGAAATTAACCAAAAGTTTCTTGATGCTTTGACAAAGGTGTGTAAGGGCAAGCACATTAAAGAGAAAAATAACCAAGTAAGACTAAATGGATTAATTGTTTATTCATCTAAAACTGGTTTTATTTAACTTGAGGCCAATGCTGAAGTACTGAATCGAATTTTTGAATTTTGTTAAAGTATTCCTTTTTTTCCTTCAGTGTATTACATGGAATAATTTATGCTTTTATTTATCCATTATTTAGTTGAGAATTACTGAAAATCACATTTTTGTACAGTGGCTGTTCCAACAGTACTGAAGAGTGCATTGATGCTGCATATGTCAGAAAGCAGTTACTACCATAAGATGGTCCTTACAAGGTTGTCCACTGGGAGCCATAAAAGTCCTAAACTGTCACTCCATGCGCGCAGCGGGCCTGTCCTGGAGTCGCCCCTATGCTGGTGTTCACATCCTGCGTCAACTTGGTGGGCTGTCATGTACGCAAGGCTGACCCCTGTGGATGGTGTGGGAACCCCGGCTGACTGTGGCCTAGTGCAGGGTTTGCCAAGCCAAAGCTAAGCGACTTCTCAAAGAGCCTCTAGAAGGGGCTCAAAATCAAACTAGTACGTTTGACCTTTTATTTGATAATAATTAGAATATAGAACTTTACTATTGTCAAATGTTTAAAATATAGTATGACTGCATAATCCAACCAGTACATAAACACAGGTGTCTTCAGTTTTAATAATTATTTTTTAATAATAAATTTCTAAGTTGCATGATTTCTGAGGGCACAGTGGTATAGGGGGTATTTTTTTGTCGTTGGGTTCGAAACTGCACCAATTGTATGTGTGGAGTTTGCATGATGTCATTGTGGAATTCTTCCTAGTTCCCCCCACAGTTCAAACATATGCTAAAGTGAACTGGAGTTACCTCTATCTATTTCCTAGCTTTTTATCAATATAAACCTTTCCCTTGAGTAGGGTGTTAGAATTCTATGTGATGATCACAATTGCTACAGCATGAGTACTGGAAGCCAATGAGACTTTTTTCGAAAGCCATTTCCAGCTAAAATCTATACCTTATTGCAGATTTCAAATGCACCATGCTGTCCTAGAAGGTCCCTTTATATAAAGTAATACATCCAGGAAAAAAGAACAATAAAATGAAAACAGGAATAGCCAATTGTGTGATGATTAAGGATGCTTATTTCACTGGAAGGGACCGGTTGTAGGAAAATTTTCATGTTAAAATAATATTTGTTTTCACCATTTATTCTGTACAAGGATGTGGGGGTGGGGAGCCTATACCAGAAACAAGGGGTGTCAATCGAGGAATAACCCAGGGTGGGGTGCCAGCCCATCACTGGCCACACGGACCCTGCACGCACACATTCACACCTATGGACAATTTGGCAGCTACCATAGCGATGGCAGGGGAGGATCAAGAAAATTCTGCCCACACAGAGCTGGGAAAGAAAATGCTATGCTATGATACAGTTGAACTGGTCCAGAACTATAAGTATTATAAATGAATTTGGATAAAAACATAATCTGAAAGAAAAACAAACCATTAAACATCCTGCCATCCATTTACCTGACCTGCTTACTGAGCTCAGGGTCACAGTGTGCCTGTCCCAGGCAGCACAGGGCCCGAGGCGGGGGAACCACTTGTCTTCGGATTACAGAAGTAGACCGGAGTACCTGGAAGATTAGTACATTCTGTTGCTAGTCCTTCAAAACCAACCTGTTGTTTTGTCATCCAATCTTACCGTATCAGTTAGCATAAGCCGATGACGTAGACCAAGCCTTACCGTATCAGTTAGCGTAAGCCGATGACGTAGACCAAGCCTGAGGAGAACATGGTCTCATGAGCCTCTGGAGCTCTGCTTTCTGTCTCAGTCCCATTCACAAGGGCAGAGGTCATGGTGCCCTGGGACCGCTCTATTAGGAAAGACTGGCTGGGTGAGTAGAGAGAGAGAGAGAGGGTGCCCATTTAGGTTGTCATCTCCATTGAAGCACCAAGAGCAAGCAGTGGCCCTTGGGTCAGTGGTGAGCAAAGGAAAAACAGTATATAAAGGCTGGACTGGAACTGATTCCATCAGAGTTTCAGATAAAGCAGTTTCTTCCAAATGAGAGTGCTGGTCTGCACATCCTCCATGGCACCGACGATGCGCTGTTGGCTTGTCATCTTGCTTCCCCTGATGGTCACCACCAGCCAGGCTTTGAGAAGGTAATCCTCGCCGTCCTCATCAGCATCCATCTGTCTTCAAATAAAAAGAAAAACAGACGCAGCAACCTAGGATGACGATAGAGAGTAGTAGAGAACACAAAGAGTGTCATCACAAATATGGCATTCACTGAAAGAATGGTTGTATTTCTCGCAGGAATATATATACATATATATAGTCTTATGAATTGCTTGTGGAGCTAAATGGTTGTGCAAACGTCCTTTGTGCTGTGTGTCATTTCCCTATAGGATCACTTTACGGAAAATGCCCTCCATCAGACAGACTCTTCACGAGATGGGGGTGTCCCCGGCTCAAGTGTTCCCGGAGCTCTCCCAGAAACTGGGAGGGAGTGTCTCCCCCAGCAACGGAACAGCACCGACGCCTCTCACCAACTACCTGGATGTGAGAAATCCTGGCTCGACCACTTATGTCAATATCCAGTGTCGAGTAATCATGCTAGTCTAGCTCTGTAAATACCCAATTGGTCATCAGATTTTTTTCACTGAGTGATTCTGTTCTCTTTGTATTCTTAAATTATCCTACTGCTTTCAGTTAAAAAGGATACTGGTGGGAAATCAATGAATCAGACTAATTAATATTAAAGTTTCTGGTGATTCAGTACTCAGGAATTCTCTAATCATTACTTATTTATTCCGTCTTCTTTGTTCCTCAGACACAATACTTTGGAGAAATCAGCATTGGTTCACCAGCCCAAATGTTCAACGTGGTATTTGATACAGGTTCTGCCAATTTATGGGTGCCGTCCTATGAATGCTCGCCATTGTACACTGCCTGCTGTAAGTCCCTTGGGGGGTGTGGAATTCTGGAGCTGGTAGTTTAGTTAGTCATTTGAAGTCATCTAAATATTGTTGTTGTGAAGGTATTTGATATTACAATGATATTAAAATCTGTAATAAATTAAATCTGTAGAACTGTTACTTGAAGCATTTTTCAGTGCTGTTAACCCCCTTTAGATGGCAGCATTGCAGAGCTGTTGTAAATCTAGATCAGGGGTATCAAACTCCAGTCCTGGAGGGCCAGAGCCCTGTGTAGCTTAGTTCTTTCCCTGTTCCACCAGGAATGATTCAGCTGAAGACCTATGTGGTAATTAGCACAAGGAGTTGAGTCAGGTGTGTTAAATGAGGGGAAGCCCAAAAATGTGCTGGACTTCAGCCCTCCAGGACTGGAATTTGACACACCTGGTCTAGAACGTGTGGTTGGGTTTAAAAGGAAGTGATGAAAAGAATTTTCTCAGTAAATGAACTGAGAAAAACTTTCGAAGTAAGGCAAAAGATGGCAGATAATGAGGTCAAACGACGCTCAGGACTTTCTGACGACGAGCCTGAAGATGCTTTAATCATCTTATCTTCATGACACTGTGCATTTTAATACATGATAGGAAAGCACATGAGCGTTTCTCAGTTTCTGAAGATCCCTGCTGTTTAATGTGTGTTTCATGTTTCATCTCGTGTGTATTTTGTGCGTCGCCAGTCACCCACAACAGGTACGATTCTTCAAGGTCAGAGACGCACATCAAGAATGGCACTGGCTTCTCCATCCAGTATGCTTCTGGGAACGTCAGAGGTTTCCTAAGTCAGGACGTGGTGGTGGTGAGTACAGTTACTACAAAACTGAAGCTTTTTTTTTCTTGTGTGTCTTGGTTATACTAATTTCAGGGTAAGCTGTTACTTCAGGTTGCATCTGAGTTGGGGTTAGGGTTGTGTGATAGCTTATAAAAATAAATGCGTGAAGGAGTATATCATGTTAAGGATAAATGTATTGTTTCTGCTGCATTTCTCTGTAGTACGGTTTTATAATAAAATTTGTGATATGATTTAACACTCCAAAATTAACACTCTTCAGTTAAAACTGTGTTGTTACATATGGGGTGCATCTCTAGTAAATGCACCGGTAACCCAACCTGTGATTGGTCAACACCTGCAGGTGGGAGGGGTCCCTGTGGTGCAGGTGTTTGCAGAAGCCACCGCCTTACCCGCAATACCATTTATCTTTGCCAAATTTGACGGAGTGCTGGGCATGGGGTACCCCAACGTGGCTATCGACGGCATCACCCCTGTGTTCGACCGCATCATGTCCCAGCACATCCTAAAGAAGGAAGTGTTCTCCGTGTATTACAGTCGGTAGGTACAGTACCTGCCTGCATCTCAGTGTCGAAGTTGGGCATCCTTGTCTTTCACAGTAAATGAACCATTGTTGCCACTGGTGTAGTTTTGCTACTAGTAACACTGGCCACAATAATATCAAAACATAATAATTGCTGTAATTATGGTAATAATATTTTGTTATTGTTCGTAATGTTAAATATTGTTACTGCTGCTGCTATTGAAAAACAAATGAGATATGTTTACATGAATAGATATATATTCGCTGAAGTTAGACCTACCTTTAGTGCCTGTTGGCTCGCAGAGCTTCTTTAACGTAGCACTCGCAGGAATGATGTTTCTCTGTTTGGGAGACGTTCCGTCTCCCCTCTGTCACCCATGTCTGCCAGAGACCCGGAACACATTCCTGGCGGAGAGATTGTCCTCGGTGGGACAGACCCTTCCTACTACACCGGGAGCTTCAACTACATGAGCACCACCGAGATGGGAAAGTGGGAGGTCAGGGTGAAGGGGTACGTGAGGCAGCCGTCACGAGCAAAGCAGTTTGGTAATGAGAGTCGTATGAGTTACACTTAGAGGTTTGAGAAAAGCTGTTTTTTCTTAGCGTAGTAGTTTTTATAACTACAGAAGCTGTGATGCCTCTTTTTTCCTTTTGACCACCTCTAGGGTGTCAGTGGGGGCGGAGGTGCTCTTTTGTAAGGAGGGCTGCACGGCCGTAATTGACACAGGTAGCTCCTACGTCACTGGCCCTGCCTCCTCCGTGTCAATCATGATGAAGGCAATTGGCGCCGTGGAGTCAGCTGAGGGCGGGGTTTGTACTCCTCACTTCTTAGCAGAGGTGGAGATTTCAGGTCCAGAGAGTACAAATCCAGACCAGGATTTCGTTTCAACCAACCACTTGAGTATAAAGAGTCACAGTCACAGAGTACTCAACTGGTTGGTTGAAACAAAATCCTGGTC
>JAODKF010000116.1:1375655-1400981 GCA_026779585.1 Mormyrus proboscirostris
CCCCCCCCCCCCCCCCCCCCCCCCCCCCCCCCCCCCCCCCCCCCCCCCCCCCCCCCACGATAGACACTGACTGGCCACTAAACGATACGACCTGCTCTGCAAATCAGCAAATCATAAGTAATCATGAACAAAATCATGAGTAAATAGAGCCCACAGACAGGGTCAGGCTCCATAAGCTGAGCTAAGATAACAGCTAGGACTCTAGATCTACGCAATTTTGAGCATGCTGCGATTGATGATGCCTGACTTGATGGTTTCAGCTTTTGAGAAACAGCCACCCTCTTGAGATTTTTATACACTACATCACTTAGTGGACAAAATGAATTTTTTAACCAACAAAAACATCCAGTCAGAGACTTTTATGTGGCCAAAAACACCCTGCGAATGCAAGAAGTTAGATCAGATCGATCAGACACATTGAAGAAGAAGGTTACAAGTGCAAAAATAACAGTTCAGTAAAATACTCGTGTTCAGAATATCTGTTCAAAACAAGGCAAAAGTGTTTTATACCCTGTACTAGCTAGGTGTATATTTCACATCATTATATTGTGTTGGTTTTGGGAAAAGGATGAATGTTAATATACAGTTGTTTTGGGCACCGCTATTGTTTTACTCTTTTACAAAGTTTTTTCTATCTTGATAGCTTATAGGTGGTCCTTGTAAATAAAGTCCATGTGTTGTCACGGTAACAGACGGTACCTGATTTTCATAACCGCTGTACGTCCAGTTAGACGCATGGACACAAAAGCTGTGTTGCACACATGATGATTTATGGCTGCTCTGACTGCCAGTGGGTGTGCGATGTACGTCATGTGGTGTATTTATAGGCAGAACACAAACAGAGGAACATACCATGCTGTGGACTGACCTCCCAATCAGTGTCTTACTGCTCTCTGCAGTCACCCGAATGTAAATATATGAAAATGTGGGATTTTTGCTCCCCTTTATTCATTTTAATCATGTTTCATCTTAAATATTTAACAAATTATGTTATAGAAGCTAGTTTCTTGCGCCTGTAGCTTATGGGACAGATTCCAGACCCCTGTGACCCTGCATAGGATGAGTGGGCACAGAAAATGGATGGTTAGGTGGATAGATGGCAGTAAATAAATATATTTGAGACTGACCTGGCTTTAATTAGACATATGTAATGTATACATGTTTTGAGAGAAAAGGACCAAAACCCCAGATTCCTGAATATTTTAGATCCAATACTCCCTTGTGGTTGTAAACATTGTAAACTATTTCTATTACTGATTCAGTTAATTAATTATTACAATACAAATGAATTGGTATATGCATTTACAAAGTTAATTCTGAATCTTATGGCATGACCCTAGATGGTACTATCACAGTGTCAGCCCCATGCACAATGCATCCAATTAGAGGTGATTAAGTACCAAATGTTCGCTTACTATCTAACATATCCCAGACCTTGACATGCATCAATTTTCGATAAATAGTTCAAAAATTGAGGTTTGATTGGGTGATAACGTTAGGAGTTGACTGTCACCAACCACAAAGCCACCGCCTCTGATGACGCTCCAGCAGGTTCTTGTACAGGGTGGTTGAGACACTCAAGAAGATTTTTTTCCTTGATGTATTGGAGGGGGGATATCAGATGTGATATAGAGGAAAATACGTGGCCAGACCAGCAGGAGCAACCAGACAAACCATGATGTTGAATTGGCCTCCTTCTTTCCAACATAACCTCCTAAGACACCGCAAACCTTTTTATGGTAACATATAATTTCATTTTATAAAACCTTCCAGGTATACAGAAATACAAGTGATGTTAAATGAGCATCAGTTGAAGAATTTAATTCTTAAAATACTTCCATGGTTTATTTTCATGTTGACAACGTGACTTTTCATTTTGACTGGTATGTCTATAGCCAACGATTCAGAGATTTCACATTTTAGTGGCATTTACTAAATGGCTGACAAGAAAAACGCATTTTAAAACGTGAATGAATAGTTTGAATGCATTGCTTCATTTTGCTGGTTATCCAGATTATTGTGTTGAAGTGTACAAACCTGTCTATAAATGTACAAGCAATTGAGAGAACCTCAAGAATGTTCGCAGAAAGTGTCCAAAGCAACCGAGTAAAACTGTAATGGATTAGTACACAGCTACATTGTACTATATTTTACATTTTCATTTACATTCGCAGGTGGTTCTACTTTTGTGACCTAAGGGAGCACAAGGTCATTGCTGAGGTCCTGGCTCTGAGGTCATTGCTGAGGTCCTGGCTGTGAGGTCATTGCTGAAGTCCTGGCTGTGCCGCAGTCAGTAAGGCCAATAAAACTGGGACCTGAATTTAAAATTTCCACCAGTCGGTTGAAGGGTCTGTGTTCCAAGGTTTAAGTAGCAATTTCCTGCGATCCCATTCTTAGGCTCCCAGGTTTATGGGGAAGACTCAGGTCAATTTCATAAGATTAAAAGGAAGGAGGTTAAACTCCTGTCTTTGTTTCCACCATGGCAGCATCTTCCGGCAAAATATAAATCCGGAATATAAATCCGGAATATAAAGGCAGTATAAACTTACCAGCTTTCCAGGTCTACACCTTTTCCACTCAAGATTTTAGAAGCGAAGCACTCAAAGACATTCATATGGAGAAGAAAGCCACTCTTTACCTGTGCTCCAAGCAGATTGGTTTTCTAGAATCATTTTATCATCTTTCCAGACAGACTCAAACTGATCTAAAAGTACAACAGATGTCCTTTCGGCCAATTGTTAGAGAGGCTTGTTTTGTAAATAGGGTGCAAAGGCGCTTTCAGAGTAACTTGTCAGATAAAGGCGAGGCAACAGAGGCAGAGGGCACTGCATCAGCCCAACCTCAGCCTTATTCCACACTGCAGTTGTTCCACATCAGTTCTCTTGCTACCAGGTTTGGGGAGAGCTACAGTCATGTGGCCCAACACATAAACTTGTTCTTTTCCAGAGGTCCAGCCCAGGAAGTGCAGGCTCAGGTGTCTGTTGGGGAGCAATCCGGTAGCAAAAGTGGGCCAAGGAAATCCAATTCCAAGAGGGGGGATTCCGATCAGGTTCAGCTAAAGGACAACGGATGGACCTTGGTGTATTCTAGACCTTTGAATGCAGATACATCTGGCACATGGAATGAGGGCTGTCTTCATGTGGCTCGCCGCATCAATAGCTATTTTGGAGCTAAGGTAAATGACACTGACCAAGAGTCAGTGCTCAATCCGGAGGTTTCTAGTTCGTGGGATGAGGGTTATTTGCATTTTGCCCACCGTATAAACAGCTACTTTGGAGCTAAGATAACAGATGCCACCCAGCAACCAGTGAAGCAGAAGGCAGCAGAGATCTCTTCAAACTGTTCATCAACTGACAATGCAAGCTGGGAAAACTCACCAGAAGCCTACGGCCCCAGACTTAGCGACACCTTATTGACTCCTAAACAGGATGATTCCGTTATTCGGCCCAAATCCATTAGCCTCTTCCACATAAGCAGTATTGCAACCAGGTTTGGAGAGGGCTATGTTCAATTGGCCAATCATATCAACCAATACTTTAGCAGTCCAGAAGCTGTGGAAAGAAAAACAGAGGAAGATGAGATAGCACATAGAGACCGGAATATAAATATGAGTAGTGCAGTGGACATGCCAGATTCTGGCCAACAAAAACCCACACACATTGATGGACTTCTGAAGTCTGTCTCCAACATGCTGAGAAGACTAGCAGGCTCATGGCATGAAGTGTCTGAGCTTAAGGCTAAGGCTATTCCGGCTAAGACTATATTGACCAGAAGGGTGAGTCATGTGTCACTGTACAATTAATCACCTGACAGCATATTTCCTTGATTGAAAGAATAATTTATTAGATTTTTTTCTATAGCTTACATAAAGACCCTATTTCCCATTATTCCTAGCCACAGGTCATGAGCAGGAGACAGGCTGAAGAAGAGACTCGGCATCTGATTGGCTTACTCCAGCAAGCCCCTAGGCCAAGCTCCCTCACTGGCTGCATTGAGGACCTGAACAGCCACTTAATTCGGCATCCAGCATGCAGAGCAGTAGTATGGCAGGTACACAGGGGAACTTAAAAGGGTGGCATTGTGGTTTCCTCTTTTTTGTTTTTAATCTTTGCCTTACTGAGTTTGATTAAAATTCTGTGATGGTATTATAGTATTATTAAACTGTAAGAAATAAGTATATGATATCAGACAGGTTCCATAATAATACATAAATAATACATTATTCAATTATACTCTCATGCCCATTCGTATATACTTTATCTTGTAACTTTTCTGCTAAAATTTCAGCAAAACAAAAGTACAATCCTTAAATAGTTTTCTTTATACCTTTTAAACGGGAATATAAATGAACCTACCTCTAACTGATATAAAATTATCTGTGTTTAATAATTGACAGGAGACAGGAAAATGGATAATTCTTAAAATACAAATGAAAAAGGTTGCTTTTTCTTTAATTACAGGAGAAAGCAGTTGTCACATTGTTAAGCCAAAGACGATGTCTTGCAGACAACCAAGAACTTCAATGCGCTATTAGTGAAACGCTGGCTTTGATTGGCTACACCGATCCAGTCAAAGGTCGAGGAATAAGAGTTTTATCAATTGATGGGGGCGGGACAAGGTACAAGACGTCATTTTTTTCACATCGCAATTTGCTTATGCTGTAATTGTTAGAATGCCAATATTGTTTGTCAGTATTCATCTTACAGTATATACAAAATGAGTAATTTATTGAAAAATATATTTTGCTAATTATTAGCGCATGAAATGAACAAATATTTGTTGAAGTCTGAGCTGTTAGCTTTTTAAAAATGGCCGACTCAGTATGGAAATATTTGACAGCCAAACATTTATGTAAACATCTCTTCTCTAGAAGGTCAGCTGAGCTATCAAGGAGCAGGTCACATCAGCCATTCATTCAGAGAGGACACACATGTGCTATTCCAGGTGACATTCACCCTGAGACCCAGGTGTTCCCTCTCATCCCAGGGGGATCGTGCCCTTGCACGTCCTGAAGCAGCTGGAGGAGGCTATGGGAAGGCCAGTGCACCAGCTGTTTGACTACATGTGTGGTGTGAGCACTGGTGAGGGAGACCTTCTGAGCTGCAGGCAATCTTCTTCATCATGAAGCACAAACAACACAGCACAAATGACAGAAGCCACCTAATACTCTGTCCCTCATTACTGAAGAATGGTTCAGTTTCCATTTAACAATCTGTAATGGCAAGCATAATTAAACTAGTTATGATTAGTTCTGTTGGCTTTTGATCCTGTTTGAAAATTCTCCCAGTTTTGCGTAGGCTTCCTGTGGGTACTTCCAGTCCAAAAAGTTAGCTGAATTGGCATCTCTAGAATTTCTATTGTGTCTGTACTCTTTGATGGACTGGCATCCTTTCCAGAGTGTTCTCTTACCTTGGTCCATGGGATTGGCCCTATGACCCTCTATTGCATAAGTGCTCAGCAGAAGGTGTAAATAATAAGCATAACACAATGGAAGCTACGACACTGAATGTCATTGTAGCTGTCCACCCAAGGTAATTCCATCATGCAGTTAAAAATACAACCCTGAAAATCACTCAGATGCTGTGCCATGTGGATAGAATTCCGGTTGGTGGTACCATATGGGGTTTCTGCTTATCTAGTCACATTTTCTGTCCTGTCTTTGGTTTATTGCATTCTCAGTTTCATGTGCCACATGCATGTGACAGGAGCAGTGGTGGCTTTCTTACTGGGACTGGCACGAATGCCGCTGGATGAGTGTGAAGACCTGTACCATCGTTTTGGGTCTGAAGTGTTCCAGCAGAATGCTCTCGTTGGGACCATGAAGATGGGCTTCACACATTCCTACTATGACACAGAGACCTGGGAGAGAATACTGAGGTCTGACACTGGACTTCTTGTAAGAGATTTCATAGCAACCCTGATCAGAACTTTGAAGATACCACCAATGTATGATCCAACGTACATTAAGTGGTCTTTCCAGAGCTGTAATGCACATTTTGCCCATCTTCTGTAAACAGGGAGAAATTAGGGGACAAAGTTCTGATTAACACATCCAGAGAGAAGCTAAGTCCAAAGGTAAGTGCTATACAATTCCAAACAGCAACATAATGAGGTAGGTCACATGCTTAAAGAGCTGGAATAAAAACTAAAATGGAATAGGCTCAGAGGGCACAGCAATGGCACCTTTAATAATGCATTTGGTCTTGATGACCTCAGAGTATCAATGTCTTTATTGTCATTTCATAAGATGTAACGAAATAAGAAGACTATCCTTGTTGATGCAAAATACAAAAAAGATGAATAGAATGTAAAATAAACAGAATAATCAAAATATAAATAAGTAAACATAGCATAAATTTGAATATAAAAGGAGTGTAAAGACAAAAATATAAACAATATAAAAAAATGACAAAAGTAGGTATTTACATTACAGGTATTCCTCTCCTCATGATTCAGTTTCACAATAAATATGAAAATATTGCACATTTCAGCACTGTAATTAAGAAAATATTACACATGGCAATAAGCAAAATACTGCTTCATGAACCATCTGCTGTACCCCCTGACCCCACCAGATGGCGCTCTAGGTTTGCTTTGGGGCATGCTTTGAGCCCTTTTTTGAACAGAAAACACCATGTAGTGAGGTCAGAAAATACAGCAAATGGCTTATAAAGCATTGCCCTAGCGCACCAAAAAGGAGAGCACAGCGTCACTGTGTCCATGTGCACCGCCATCTTGGTCCATCATCATCAATTTTTGGAGTTGCGGCTGCAGATTCTGATGGTGGATTGCAGGACTTTCTTCACACATGAACAGGTTGCAGCTGTTAGCACTGTGGTAAATTGGGGCACCGGCCCCAAGCCCTTCATCTTCAGGAATTACAACCACAACCCAAGCCGCATCAGCCGCTATGCTGGGAGCTCCGGGTACCAGCTGTGGCAGGCAGTCCGGGCGTCGTCGGCTGCCCCGGGGTATTTTCAGGAGTTCCCACTCCACAACGATATTCACCAGGTATGGAGGAGGTCTGTGTGCTTCAGAGATTGGCAATGTGAATTACAATTCACTTCTGCATGAATATATATTTAACCAGAAAGTGAGAGAGAGGTATGTTAATCAGCATTTTGTTAACCTTATGACCTTTTGCAAATTCTACAATAGTCCCAGTACATTTTGACTTGTCACCTAGAATCTCCATGACTGGTCTCATGGATATCATTTGCCAAACTGGGGTTTGACAGAAGGAATATATAAGCATCTATTTATTTTTGGTGTAACAGATCTGCCCTGCTAACAGAACCAATAGAGAAGAAGCTGTAAAGAAACAATCTTTTGTTGAGTTTTTTACTCATGGACAAAAATGACACTTCATGAACCATTTGCTGTATTTTTTGAACCCACTAGATGGTGTTCTTGCCTTGCCTTAGGACATGGTTTGTGCCTTTTTATGAGCATAGAGCACCATCTAATGGGGTCAAAAATTACAGCAAATTGTTAATTTATGGTCATTTTGTCCATCACTAGTCAATTCATTAAAATCACTGTCAGGTGACTGCCAGGTACCACATGACTCCTCCCACTGGAAATTATGTGTGCTTCAGGGTGCTCTGTCCCTCTGCAGGATGGGGGTCTTATCCTCAACAATCCCAGTGCCCTTGCGATTCATGAGTGCCGTCTGCTGTGGCCTGACCAGCCCTTCCAGTGTGTACTATCACTGGGCACAGGTCGCTATGACAACACCAGACGGGCCTTAGCCACCTCCACCAGCCTGAGAGCCAAAATCAGTAACTTGATCTCTAGCGCCACAGACACTGAAGGTCAGTTTTTCATCTGCAGTAGTTACTCACCTGACCAGCCCAGAATTTCAACATTCTAACAGAAAAATATTTCAGTTACAGCCTTTCATCCACATTAGGTTACATAGGATAGGGTTTTATGTAAGTTGGAGATAATTACAATATGAACTCTTGGTACTAGGTAAAGTCAGCCTACTTTTTTATATTTGCAACTGTCTTGAATTAGAATTTATATACAAAGTACCTTATTTAGAATTTTTCTCATGTGAACAGCTGTAGAATTTTTCTCATGTGAGCAGCTCAGAATTCTGTCACAGTACTGTAGGTTATGGACTTGACAAGAAAATGAGGAACATCTATATCTCCTTAGGGGTCCACATGCTCCTGGAGGACCTCCTGTCAGATAACGTCTACTTTAGGTTCAACCCCATGCTGAGCGCTGAGGTTTCTCTGGATGAGAGCCGGCCCAAGGCTCTGGAGCAGCTGCGGGTCGACACTCAGCTGTACCTGGAAAGGAACCAGCACAAGATGGAAAGCCTGCATTGCAGTCTGGGGGTAGAGCGCAGTGTCCTGCAGCACACCCAGGACTGGCTCAGCCAGCAGGGCTGGGCACTCCGCCAGCGTTGGAGTGGAGAGTGACACCCAAGCCAGGACTGACCTGACATTCTATGAATACAGAGATCTTGGCAGAAACTGACCTCAGTCTTCACATATCTGGACCAAGAATCATTGGCCACAAATCTGTGTGTCTGTTAGACACATGAATTTGATCAAAGCCCCAAGTTAACTGAGATCTAAAGCAATTTTACCTTTATATATTTAATTTCTATGTTGTGGTTTATGCTAGTCAAACTTGCTGAATGCGAAGGAGGGCTCTATTAATTAGTGGAATTACATTGTATCATTGTTGTTCTCTGCGGAAAATGATCAATCAGGGCCTGATTTCATAATGATATAGGAGCTTGTCGTGAGCCAGATAGACCTGTCTCATGAGCCGGATATGGCCCAGGGCAGTTACTTTGCCTGTTTTATATAGTTTTACAGCAGAGATATTTCAGGGCTGTCAGACTCATCTCAGTTAATGGGCTTCGTCAGTTCATGATCATCTCATGTTAGTCTACCTATGTTTAGCAGGCTAATAACTCACGGCATCTATTTTATCTTTCTTGTAGCGTTACCCCAGTCTTACAATGAGTAAAATCGTTGATGCATAATGTTAATACTGCAATACACACAATGTATTACATGTATTACATAAATCCTGACTCAGAATATTTATTGTATGCATGCAATGCAACCGTATCTATTATGAGAACAGTGACAAAATGATATGATGCTTTTGTAGCTGTGAATGGGTTTAATAACTCAACAATCCCAGATGGATTGCAGGGAAGTTCATATACGCCTGTATAAGTTATTTATTTAAAATAAAGACCTCTTTGAAGTAAAGTTCTCCACCATTATTCTTTGTTCTTTAATAGTATAAGGACAACGCAGAGTATTCTCACTTTAGTTTTGCCATGTTCATTTGGCATGAATAACAACTGACTATGTAAAATTCTTCAATTAATAGAAGTTTCTTGTCATGAATTTATATATTTAAGAGAAATTATGCATCATTGCAAAATTTACACCACATCATAAGTGGTTCTAGACCCTATGTAGGGGGGCTTCAGTCACCCTATTATGTCCCCCTACTTGGCAAATTTTATCAATGGGGAAACCCCCTGCCTGACTGGCAAAACATGTCGTGTTGGGATGACATCCCACATTTCATCATATTGAAAGTGTCAGCTCTGCTGGTGACTGAACACATCTATGGGTGAAAAACACTGAAATTGCCCCTGTCGTATATTTAAGGTTATTATTAAGTGTGTAGTCAAAATGGTATGTAGTATGAATGAATTCCCATACAAATTTAATAAAGTTGAACATATTTTTCAAACTCAACTGCTTGTGATAATGTGCACTTTTATTGTCTGAAGGAAACTACTGCAGCACCAAGATTAATTAGGAAAACCAATAAATGCGGTATCATAAACAGAATTATTGTGTAGAAAGATAAAATGAATTCGTATAAGGTCTAATTTGTCTTGAGTTTAGGAGCTACAGGTTTTGAACAGACGTCATGGGCTTTGTGGACAGTCTGAGTCCTGAGTCCTGTCACAGAACCCTGCCTGTGTCTGTGTAAGGCCGACTTTGTTTGTGACAGAGAGGCATTGTGGGAATATGAGAGCTCCCGTGCCAGTCAGGCAGCAGACACCGTGTCTCTGAATATTAATCAGCATGGATGAGCCCAGTGTAAACATGTCAAACTAATATGTACTTTTTATTAATCTAAGAATTATACAATACAGTGGATATCTAAAATAGTAATAAAGATTTTGAATTGAAATATATTAAATCAATTTCTGAGTCAGAATAAATTATCAGGAGAAGTAGTAATTGAAAAAGTACTCTTTGGATTTGTGGAGTGGGAACTCCTGAAAGTCCGTTTTAATTTCTTTTATAGTCATTGTTAGGCAGATGTATATCAAATATGACCTCTGGGCATGGGTGATAATGATTGATAAAAATATTTGGATTTTCCCAATAGACAATGAGCACCATGACACCTGAAATAAAAACTCCAGCTAGTTTTGTTTGATGCGAATGTGGGGTGTGGTTTGGACTGAGGGAAGATGCTGTGGATCCATGTAGGCGAGGGCGGTGTAGCAAACTCGCAGTGAGGGCTGTGGCACATCAGAGCGAAACAAAACAGAACAAAAACACATTACATGCAAGAGCAAGCAGGCTGGACTGGGCTGAGGGATTTTACCACTTGAGGTGCTGGGAGGCCAGTAAAGATGACAGTGCAGGTATGAGACCCATCAACACCTCTAGCCCTGATAGCATCTATAAAGTGGTGAAATGCAATGACCCATGCTAGCGGAAACATTCAGTTATATCATGAGTATTTTCCTATTTTTCTTAAGCTTAATAAAAGGAGAACTGCAATTTTTGACCATCTGTGTTGGTTATGTTGTGTGGGGTCTATGAATTACATTGAAGATAATGGTGATTTTACCATGCTGTCATTGTTACATTGCTCCATATTATTAAAACTGTCACAATAGACACATTCATAACATAAATGTCATGTACAGGAATGTTAAAAACAATTTAGCGGTAGCTAACAGATGCTATCTGGCTGGCTTATTTTCTACCATTGGAATGCTATTCTTAATCAGTCCTACTTATTGTTTATGCCAGAACTGTGGGCACGCATTGATGTCAGAAACCCGTCACAGAAACAGTTTGGGGGCGTTTTTAGTCCTTGTCATTGTGAGACTACAGTTTTGCTGTTGCCTTGAACTCTGTTATCCATCCACCTCATCCAGGTATCCAGTACAGGGTTACGGTAGAACAGTTCATACTGGCATTGTCCCATTGTAGCCTTAGACCATCTCACTGTGAGGCAAGCTCACCTTTGACCCCCAGCTGCAGTGACCTTAAGCATTCAGTCCTAGACTGGTGGCATTAGCAGTGACTAGTGAAGTGATTAGCAGTGTTTCTAGCAGTGACCTTCAGAGTGGGTAAGCAATCTGGCCTGGCAAAGTTTTTCATTTTTAGGGATGTCTACCGCTGATCTAAGAAGGTGTACTTTGTGAATATTTATGCTTTTGTTCACCCCTTCCATCCTTGTAAGAATGCCGCAAAGTGTAGTTCCCGAGACATTAAAATTCTAAGCGTTTGTGTGACAAAAATATCAGCATGGCCCATGCTGAACCGTGAAGGTGACTCTGTGTGAGGAGATGACGGCCCAGCTGGGGAATGCTTCATCTTCAGTTCCTCCCTGGGCCTTGAACATGCCTACGCACACAGGTTTGCGTGACTAGAAATCTCTCTGAAATGGCGTCTGGTGTAGGGGAACTTCCTACATTCCATTTGCTCTCACTACAGGCTTCATTCGTCACCCACGTTCATTACCGAGCAACCTGGGACATGGCACTGCTTAAAATGGGGCCTGAGGTGGCTTGGTGATGTCAAACATGGAGGGGGAGGATCTGTGGTTGAACATGCATAGTTTACCCAAGATCTGTGGTTGCCCAGGATCTGTAGTTGACCATGCATAGTTTACCCAAGATCTGTGGATGCCCAGCATCTGTGGTTGATCATACATAGTTTGTCCAAGATCTGTGGTTGCCCCGGATCTGTGGTTGACCATGCATAGTTTACCCAAGATCTGTGGTTGCCCAGGATCTGTGGTTGACCATGCATAGTTTGTCCAAGATCTGTGGTTGCCCAGGATCTGTAGTTGACCATGCATAGTTTACCCAAGATCTGTGGTTGCCCAGCATCTGTGGTTGACCATACATAGTTTGTCCAAGATCTGTGGTTGCTCAGAATCTGTGGTTGAACATGCGTAGTTTACCCAAGATCTGTGGTTGCCCAGGATCTGTGGTTGACCATGCATAGTTTGTCCAAGATCTGTGGTTGCCCAGGATCTGTGGTTGACCATGCATAGTTTACCTTCTTATGGCCACTGTCAACATTCTCTGTTGCATCCATAAAACTCCTTCATTATTTTTAGTAAATCAATTCTTCAACTTATACCTCCACTTATACTATTCTTTGTCCTATTATGTTTTCCGATTCTCTTTTCCCATTAAAAGATAGTTGAAAGCTCATAATGATATGTTATACAACGATGGTGGCCTTCTTACAATGATTAACCAGCTGTTGAAATAGTTAATACTGTTCAAGCTGTCTCTGTGTGATCCATGTTGAAGCGCATTGAAATTCCTGGACACCCACTTTTTCGCAATGTGCCCAAATCACTGACATGCCTTTTGTGTGACCCTCGCCTCTGCTGAGCCCACTTCAAGCCCACCATCCCTCTCTGTGCCAGCAGGCATTTCACTCCTCCTGTTTTAGAAGCATGGTCCATAAGGAACTACAGCTTCACTACACAGACTGTGCGAAACCTGCCGTAAGGAGGACTAACAGAAACAAGTACAGTGTTTAGGAGTTATATGGTCTTTGGTTTTTTTCAGCTTCATTCTCTGTCATCGGTTAAAAAACTATTTATTGTGCAACAGAAAAGTATAGTATTTAAAGTGACCTTACCTCACTGTCGATAGTATTATTATTTTTATTTTTACAGATTCCCAAAACTATTTTTATGAGCTGTTTTAATTAACCATTTAACCAATTAACCAGCATTTTTAATTAAATGAATTTTGTTCACAATGTCTTCTTAGAAGACAATGACAAAAACTTTGGTTTAAATTGTATAATGTTATTGCAATTTGCAATTTTATTTATATAGCGCGTTATCACAACATTACATTGTCTCAATGCGCTTCACATTTCTGCAACATAAATACCCCCCCAGTGAGTAAGCCGATGGCGACGGTGGCAAGGAAAAACTCCCTAGGAGGAAGAAACCTTGGGAGGAACCAGACCCAAAGGGGAGCCCATCCTCCAGGGGCCGGCAGAAGAAAATACATATATTATATATGTATATATATATATATATGTATACATTATATACATATACATATATATTGTGTTAAAAAAACGTTGCTTTTCATTTCTGAGATGGCCCTGATTTTTTTTTTAATATTATGTATCCATTTTAGGTGTCATTAAAACTTACAAAAAAGCAAACAAACATTCCATTCACACAGTTTCACAGGCTGCCAACAATGGAACCTACACAACAGATGTCAGGATCAGCAGGAATTTCACTGCTCATTTGCCATTTGCTTAGGCCCATAGACAAGAACAATTTTGAAACAATTTAACCCTGTTCCCATTGTTAGAAGTACTTATGAATCAGTTTGGGGTGAACAAAGGATACTGCATCGTTCAGTCCTATTTACCATGTCAAACCTACTGTAGCCAATCAGCTGAAAAGAGATGAGGGTGAATTCATGAAAGGTTCAATAAATCTGGCACTTTACTCCACTGTCAAAGCAGTGTTATGGACATACTTTAAATGTTCTTACTTATGCTTGAGAGCATGAGAGGTTGGAAAGGTTTGGGCGAGTGTCTAGGTATTGAAAAGATCAGGGGCAAAGTCAGCTTTACCTGGGGCTTGACTTTTTTTTGAAGGAAGACTGGCATCAGGACTTAAAATACATGGGGCTAGGTTTAAAATATTCGGGGTTAAGCTTAACATATTCAGGGCTAGGCTTAAAATACTCGGGGCTAGTGATCGGACCTAATGACGGCCAGGGTGCTAAAAAGGACTCCATCCACTATCTAACTGCTAGTACCCGAACAGGAGGCTTCAAACTTTCTTAAACAAGGGAGCCCTAAATGAAAATCAGAGATATCTTTCTTAATACTTGAGCCCCGCTACCAAAACTAGTTCACAAGTAATAGTATGAATAGAATACACTGAAAAGAACATTTCTTATGTTTGTCTATCTATCTATCTATCTATCTGCTAGTGCAGAGTGTACTGAGAGTGAAGCTGATATCGTGCGCTGCGTCTGTGTGGGACTGAATGAAGGCTGGCCCATGCGCTGCACAGGTCCTTCAGAATTCATAAGATGGGCCAGACGGCAATGCGCTGGATAATAAGTGTTTGTGTGCGTGTTTACTGACAGAGCAAGCGAGGGAGTGCGCCGGAGAGGCGTAAGGGGTAAGAGATAACCGGCCTCTCTTGAATTTTACACGGGAATTCTCCTCTGCTGGTATTCCTGGAATAGGTCGCTTACCATTGATTTAGTATTAACTGAAGCCTAAATCACTTTGCTGCGACATTATCAGTCGGCAATGCCAATGCTCTATGGGAGGCAATTCTTTACATTAACATTTTCTACACTGCTGGTTCATTTTGATGGGCTTTATCTTTTTTGGTTTAAGTCTTTATTAAATAGGAATTCGCTGTATGTTAACTGGACTTGGGGACTGTAATTTTTTTAATAAAATAACTTTACAGAAAAACATTTTAATTATGGTTTCTGATATCTATAATAAAGTTTAATAAGAAAAATGTGCATTATAATGTGCAGTTTTAGTTAAAAAATTAATGTGTTGAAAAACCAAAAAGAATCAATACAGTTGATGGGATGGTGTGCAGATAGTGACTGAATGTCATTTGTATGTGTATTTAAGGAGATTTAATGCTTGTTATAATGTACAGTACAGCAAAAAAATATCAGTCAGAGGTTTCAACACCAGCGATTAGGTAAGAAATGCTTATCAATCTCACTACTTATAAGTTAAATAATGTGATAATAAGAATATATAGTTTGCTAATAGTTGTGATTCTGCAGTTCCTATCCATTGAAGTTTTTTTTTTTTTATAAACTATATTGGCAGTCCCTGCCTCGCACCCGTAGCCTCCGCACCCCCAACAGCCCTGCATTAATAAGTAGTGGGATGGAGGATGATGGATGGATCAATAATTATTCTGGTCATATAATGTATTTGCTGTTCTTTGAAAGTCATCTGGCTTGTGTCTTTAATAATCTAAGAATCAAAGGAATGCTGAACTGAGAAATGCTCTGGCATAATTTAAACACCAGCAAAGTATAATTAGATTAAAGTATCTCTGTATAAAAACATTGCTGTGGTTGAGGGAACAGGGGAAAAATACTTCTTTGTCAGGGCTGTGTTTGACTGCTGCTTGTCCTTCTTTGGGGATTCAGTCATCCTTTGAGTAATCTTTCAATGTCCTCTTTTAGTTCTCTTTATAAAAAGCAGTTTCTGCTCTGCTCTCCTACATGGGCTGCTTTTGAATTTGTGAGTGGTTTGGCACCAATGTTCAAGAAGGGCAATTTTTCCTCCACAAAAATCTGTGTGGGCAAAAAAAAGAAACGGGACACATACTCTACGGAAAATGTGTAGTTGCTTGTGCGTTATATCAAATTTGTGTGCAGATATGGGGAATTAATTTGTGTTCTTTGTAAAGAGGTGGAAATCAGCTAATCACTTAAAGTGGTAAACTTTTGTCATTGTTATGTGTAATATCTGATTATGCAGCCGTCGAGGGACACAGGCTGTGCTGGATCCATAGTGTTTATTGCTGTATTGAAAAAAATTTGGCATTTAAAAAGTATACTGCAGATAATAATGAAATGGTAATCAAAACACAATACAAAAACCTAAAAGACCCTAAAGTCCAGCAACAAAGATATGGAAGAAATGGGACTGAAGTGTTGTCACTGTTGACGTGTGACATCTCGCAGGAGAAGGGCTTATTCCTTTAGTGAAACTGATGTAATGCTGAACACCGTTTTCAGGAAGGACCAAGGGCTTCAGCCTTTCAGCTGCACTCTCTCCCCTGTTGTTTTCACAACTTTCCTCTGAATTCATGGATCCCACGTCATACTGACCTTACTCGACATTCACTTATTTACCGTTACACTATTTCCTCAATGACATGCCAGCGGCCCCTGCACATCCCAATGTGGGAAGCACTGTAGCAGAGTGATTCCTCTCTGAGGCTGCCTATCAGCTATGCAGTTTGAATAAACATTTTTTTGGTCGGGGCTGGAGTCTTCTCCGTAGCAGCCAGCAAACCTCATTAGAATTAGAATTTAGAATTTGGTGATCAGTGGTCATTGTTAACACACCACAGCACAGCACACAGTGCGCAACAACGAAATGTGTCCTCTGCATTTAACCCATATGTGACTTTCGCGACATAGCAGGGGGCAGCTAATTCAGCGCCCGGGGAGCAGTGCTTGGGTACCTCAGTGGTGACTTGCTGGTGAGGGATTCGAACCTGCAATCTTTCGATTACAAGTGCGCATCCTTATCAAGCCAACAGCTGCCCCTTTTACGTTACGTTGCCCATTACTTTTTTTATAGGTCTAAATCAGTCAGGATTAGTACAAAGTGTGTTACAGTTAGGCATTGAACTGACACCCTGACAGGGAGGCCTGCTTTGGTGAGGCATTAAGCTGATACTCTGACAGGGAGGCCTGCTTTGGTTAGGAATTGAGCTGACACCCTGACAGGGAGGCCTGATTTGGTTAGGCATTGAGCTGACACTCTGACAGGGAGGCCTGCTTTGGTTAGGAATTGAGCTGACACCCTGAGAGGGAGGCCTGCTTTGGTGAGGCATTGAGCTGATACTCTGACAGGGAGGCCTGCTTTGGTTAGACATTGAGCTGACACCCTGACAGGGAGGCCTGCTTTGGTGAGGCATTGAGCTGACACCCTGACAGGAAGGCCTGCTTTGTGACATAAATTGGACTTTGAATGGTCCTTTGGCACACCAGCAGTAGGCCGGTAAACAGATGAGCTTCTCTACCCAGCCTGGGCTTTTTCCTCTGCATACTTCAGCTTCCAGCATGAAAACATGGTTTCTAATTTGTAATTATTAATTTCCCACAGTGCTCTGTGTACTATGGCTGGCCAGCCTATACTTTACTTTTAAAAAAGGTTGTGCCTATTTATCAAAGGACTTTTTTTTATAAATTGACTGGTGATTATGAATGTCACTGTGTCCAGTTCTGGGCAGAACACTACGAAATGAAAACCCCCTTGAGCCTGTTCACTTGCATCCCCTGACTGATGTCCTGCGTTTGATTCAGAGCCCCTGGCCACCGCTTCCGGGACAATTTATGCTCCACTATTGCTTCTTTGTCTTGAATGGGAGAGGCTCCAGGCTGGAGTGCAGCCCCGTGCTTCTGCTGTCAGCACCATTGTTTGGAGCCAGACTGACAATGACACTCTGTCTTAACACCGTGGTGGGGGGGGGGAGGGTGTACGTGAAATGTCATAATGAAATGTGTGCCCACTGTGTGGTAAGGGGGAAGGTAGGGCCGAACTGCCAGAGAGCAGGAGGGGGTGAAATGAATGACAGTTACCACAAGATGCCGTTATCGTTTTGGACAACTGCGTCATTATTTAAGGTCGGCATCCTGGGCCAGCAGGTGGCGCTGCATCACACCTACAAGTTTACGGCAAACAGGTGCTTATAGAAACAATATCTGAACAAAGAAATAACTTATGATAAAACCTGAAGCTTCGAAGGCAATAATTACTCCAAAAGCTTTCGGTGCAAATATGTTTTTCTCTCTGTTTTGTAGCTCTGAGACGCATGATCAAGACAATTTAGAGCAGGACAGGACTGCAGAGAGCCAATCCCAGCAAAGATGCTTTCGCCGCTTCTGAAACTGGCTCTGGCTGAGCTGACGATGTCACTGCTGTTGTCGAGGGGAGTGTACGCAATCGAAGTCCCACTCGATTGTAAGTCCTTTGCTGATGTCGTGAATTTGCATCGCTTTCCACTTTAAAACCAAATAACTTTCTGTCAGCATCTAGAACTACTGAATGCATAACGCAATTCTACATGAATGGTTTCCAGGCTGTCCGCTGGATTGACAGAGTATATATATTTTTTCATGCTATGTTGCAATAGTAAAATATTTTCTCAGTATAGCAATGTCGGTTGTGAGTAGCTGCAATTTATGCAGACATCGCCACCTACTGCGAACAGGACTGGAATACATAAGTTCCAGAAAATGCATTTATATTTTATAGTTTTTGAATGTAAACTTTGTGTCATGGAAATCTTTGAGATATATTTCTATCAAATGACATTTTAATACGGAATGTTTTTTTCACAATACATAATGTTTTTTTAATAGATTCTAAAATCTGATGTGTGTTATTTTGGTAAAATATAGAGCCTAAAGGCTTATTGTCTACCTGTTAATATATTTCATTTAAATATATATATTCCTTAATAAATACAAGTATTGTGTTAAAGATTTATAAGTATTTTAGCAACATATTTCAGGTATGACAATATTCATACTACACAGATAGGAGCCTCTTCTGCTACTCTCTAACCTTATTTTTTTGCTTCACATAAAATACAATAAAACAATAAGTTCATATAAACCAGTGGATTAATATGTGCAATCCCTATTTTCACTGAAAGAAAACATCTGTACTGTCCACTGGTAATGTATTATAATGGAATCTAGATATGTAAATGTGTAAAATGTGTATAAACACAGTGTGCTGTTTTGAAGTGACACATTTCCCCCCACCCCCACCACCATAGTGAGGCAGCCCCCCACCATTATCAAACAGTCTGTGAAGAACCACATTGTGGACCCCCGAGACAGTGCTGTGGTGGAATGTGAAGGCAAGGGTAACCCAGCGCCGACGTGAGTCTGCCCTCATGCTTCACATTACTTCTCAATTTTGTCTCCTTCTGAGGTTCTCTCATCTCAATCTTTTTGCACTCTTCCACAATCGATTATGATGCATGTCTATTGGGCAACCTCAATTAACTAGTGATGGACGAAGTGACGCTTCATGGACCATTTCGTGTATTTTTTAACCCCACTAGATCAGGGGTGGGCAATCTTACCCGCAGAGGGCCAGTGTCTGTACAGGTTTTGGGGATAACCTTTAGGTCAGCTGTTCAAACCCAGGTGTGAAGATTTTTCAGCCAATCAGTCCTGTAATTAGTAATCTAATTAGGGAGTTGCACTGAAAACCTGCATACACACCGGCCTTTTCTGGATAACATTGGTTACCCCAGCACTAGACGGTGCTCTTAGTTTGCTTTTGGGCATGTTTTGTGCCCTTTTTTGAACAGAGAGAACCATCTAGTGGGGGTCAAATAATATAGCAAGTGGTTCATGAAGCACCATTTTGTCCTTCACAACAATTACCCAACCATGGAGCTTATTGTGGTAATCAACACCTACCCCTGCATTTATTGACAGATTCTCATGGCGGCGGAATGGGAGATTGTTCCAGCTGGGGAGGGATCCTCGTGTGACGATGAGAAGAAGATCTGGCACTCTGGACATCGCCTTCTACAGTGGGCTGGCCCCCGAGGACTTTGAGGGAGAGTACCAGTGCTTCGCCACCAACATCTTTGGGACGGCGGTGTCCAACAAAATCCTGCTTCGGGTGTTCAGTGAGAAGCCACACATTATCGACAGAGAAAACACACACACAACCATCTGATATTCCTTTTAGTAGTTAACTTACCTCGATCTGTAACAAATTCTTTCAGCACACTGCAAGAATCTGAAGGATATCTGGCTTGGTCAGTAAGTCTGATCCTACCCATGTTAACGATTTCCAGAGTCTCCAGTGTGGCGTAGAGAGATTCTAGAGCCAGTGGTGATTAATCAAGGACTCCCTCTGATCCTGCCGTGCAACCCACCCCCCTTTTTCCCTGAGCCACACATCTTCTGGATGAACAATAGTAAGACCCCCGGTTAAAGTATTTCAAAAGATCCACATCTGTCTATATATCTGCATAAACATAAACAAACAAAGTCAAAGGTAGATACTGACGCAGTCTCTTTTTCTGCTTCAGCTTTGGTTCCAGATCCAGTTATGATGCCAATTTTGGAAGACCGCAGGGTGTCACTGGGGTTGAATGGAGACCTGTACTTCTCCCATGTCCTCGTCAATGACTCTTGGACCACCTACAGCTGCAATGCTCGCTTTGCTCAGACAATCCAGCAGAAGAATCCCTACACCCTCAAAGTGCTTACCAGTGAGTGTCCCCCACTGACCTGCAAACACATGCTTCTGTGTCAGCGCCTCCAAGCTTGGCAGATGGGGAAACGACATATATTGTATGATTTGACTCCAGCCAAGTTGTCCCCACGTAACATGCATGCTTGAGGTCTTGATGTTTTTGATGTCTTTTACAGTTCATTTTTTTTTTTGCATCAGTGCTTTTCTTGTGTTAATAACTAGCTTGTCTTACCTGTTCACAAGGAAAAATTTGCAAGTATTTCTGGTTTTCCGAGTCAGCATGTTCCAAGTTGAATTTGTAAAGCAACAGCCTTTTCAATACAAAAAAAGATCATTCTTACAGATATGAGTTATACAAGCACTGGTTACCAGCTATTTGTAGATTTTTTTGCTGGCTGCCCGCATCAACTTTATATTTTATTTTCTTTATGATTATATCATACCACCGTGTCATGAGAATGTATATTTTTAAGAAGAGCAGACAACTAAATTCCTTCCGTGTAACTTTGACTGCACTGGATTCTTTTGTTCACTACAGCACAGCAAGGATGATGAAGGATGTCAGTTTTAAACTGATAAGAACATAAGAAATTTACAAACGAGAGGAGGCCATTCGGCCCATCAAGCTCATTTGGGGAGAACTTACCTAATAGCTCAGAGTTGTTACAATCTTACCAAGCTCTGATTTAAAGGAACCCAGGGTTTTAGCTTGTGCTACACTAACTGGAAGATTATTCCATACTCTAACTACACGCTGTGTAAAGTGCTTTCTCAAATTTGTAACCTTAAACTTTTATGCTTTTATCCGTTGATGTAACTAAATGATGATTTGGTGTAATTCTCCAGGGTTTGTAGTTAGGTCTAAACCAGCAGCCTTTGAAATACAAGTGCAGCCACTATCCTGCCTTTGACATTAAACTTGTACCTTATATAGCCTTACAGTATATGCAGTTTGGCTTAGTGGTGAGCTATGCGTGTTTGACATTGAACTACCCCTGTAGTAAATAAACATAACATGAAGCAAGGCTCAGTGACCACAAGTTATATAAGTTATATATTCAAAATCGATAATATGCCAGAACTGTATCTAGTTAACTGGTATGTAGAGAGGAAGACTAACGCAATACTAAAACATGCTTTTTGTCGTAAGTTTACCCTATTAACTAATAACCTGCAGTTGCCACTGTACAGCCGTATCTCTGCGCTTTTTAACCTTTATGTTTCTTGCTTACTTTCTCCTTTCGGAGCCCAGTGGATGATCCCGTTCCTGTGCTATGTGTCCCCTTTCCTCTCAACACCCCCTTGTTTGGTTTTGATGGGCCTGCTGTTGTTTCATTGCAGAGGCACCTTAAAATGACACAGCAGGCTCCCCATCTCAACCACTCTGACTTGCACAGTGGTGAGTCTGCAGTCCTTCTGCTGTTTTCTTTTTAAATTTGTTCAGCACTTTCTAACCCCCCCAAGCTGTCCTAACACTGACATCCATCTAACGACACTTACATCTCCCACAACTATGTGCTTGTGTCTCTGGGACAAACTTGGAGAGTAATGAGACAGCTGCATAATAGAGTCTTGTAGTTTATGACGTGTAGCTGTACGGAACCAGAACGAATCAGTCTTTCATTTTAAAATATTCTTTAAATAGGTTGAGAGGAACAGTTGGAGCAGCATTTAACTTGACGTTTGCTGGCTCAGGTCTCAGGTGGGGCCTCATGCAAGGTGTTCAATCTGATTTCATTCTTTTTTTTATATTCTAGAACAGATTGCGCTGTTAGGTGACTGAACGTGCAACTAAAATGTTTCTTGTCGTACTTCAGATGAAACTCCACTTGAAATGACGATGCGGTGTTATGGTTGTACAATTGACTGGATTTTCAATTCAGTTCATTTTTAAAACCCAGCATATATGCACAGTATCAAACATTGCCTCCACTATCAAGATAACTGTTCCTGTCATTGACATCTAGACTATGACATTACGTGATCTGGCCCTGACACCTTGGGGTAGCCAGCGAGAATAGGTGCCGATAGGGGCGTTACATCATATGTAAACCCCAGGGTCCTTACAAGGACAGTAAGACAGTAAGACAGGCTTCATTGTGCTGCCAGCCCATAAGAAGCAGCACCTCAACAGACAGTGTTAGGCTGTCCCTGAAGGGCCAGGGATAGGGGCCAGGTCACACTGAGCGTCACACAAGCCCTGTCTTTGTTACAACCCCTCAGGCTCCCTTTGTCTCCACTCTAACAATAAATCTATAGATTGTGCTTGTAAAACTACATGTGTGAGGGGTATTACATATAACCATGAAGATTCAAAGCTGCTCACTTCACATTTGCTCGATCTATGATGTCATATCCAGACATATCTAGTGAATATCCATCATTCATTTTCCAGCTGCTTACCCTGGTTAAGGCCGTGATATGAACGTACGCTAATGATGGACGCCAGATCTCTGGAAATTTTTACTAAAATAGTAAAAAAAAAAAAATCATAGTGTTTCAACTGATTTTAGAGAAACAAATAGGCTTCTAATGGCCAACAGTAAAATTGCTTAATCTTTCTTTTATTATAGAATACCTATATCAAATGTTTGGACAAAGCTACCTATAAAAAGGTTTTATTTGTACTATTCTCCACATTTTACAGTCATTATTTTTAAAAGTATTAAACAAAAAAAATAATTTGTTGGGACGTGGGGTGGCCCTGTTGGTTAGGTCTCAGAAAATTGCCAGTTCAAATCTCATGGTTGGCAGAGTGATCTTATCGTTGGGCTCTTGAGCAAAGCCCATAACCCCAACTGCTCCAGGGACTGCATGACCATACTGTCTTCTCTATGACAGTTTCATGAGGTGGCCTCCTGGGATGTTTTTCCAGTTGTCCTGAAGGAGGTCCCATGTGTCACGCTGTAAGGTGCGCAGAACGTAAAAAGGGCGCAGGATGCCAAGAGGTAGGGGCAAAACACGGGATTTAATGAACGTAGCAACACAAGGAGTGAGCAACAAGCGGGATGACATTACAATGACCGGACTGGGGAAACAAACGGAAGCGTGGACTAAATACAATGGACTAATGACGATGATCAGGAATAGCTGGTAAACGCGGAGAATCCACACGGGGTTAACGAGGGGGGCGTGGCACACGGAAGGAGCGGACGATCGGCGAGACACTATGTGAGGCAACACTATCAGTCTCTAATGTAGGCAACTTGCCATGGTCAAACTTTTGACTGATACTGTACATCATTAATCTTTAATAACCGTAATTAGTGTAATTTGATGTGTAACTGCTGACTAACAAACTCCAAAGTCATTTTTCATTTTTTTGTGCACTAAAAGCTGTACTATTTCAACTATTTCAAAGATTTCAGCAAAGATTTCACTGAAAATTAAATTCATGATCAGATTTTAAATTTAACCCAAACCAGAAGAACCTGGTACGTCACCCTATTACACAGAGAAGCATGTGTCCTGACCCAGAACCTTTTGGTCAGCCTGCGACTGCAAAGGATTTATCTCACATTTAAGCCCCTGGGATATGAAGGCCTGATGTATGTTGTTAGCTGAAGCATGATTGAGAAATGGGTGTTTCTCAGTACCAAGAACGACAAGATCGTACTTATGGTCTTGCTAACTTGCCTCCCAAGAACGAACTTGGGCTCAGTGAATCATGCGATGGGTCTCGTTTTGGCAAGGATGCAACTGATGTATCATTGATATTTGGGGCGGGGCAGGATTGTACTACTCTTCTTGAGTATTGAAACTGATCTTCATCAATGGAAGATGACATAAAACAGGTACATGAGACCACAAGTACGGTCAAGTCCACATACTGAGAAACACCCACTTTGTGCCATCCTTCCTGTTTCACCTACAGCACGCAATGTGGCTGAGAAGGTTCCCAGCTTCCTGTCTCCACCCGGGACCATGAGCTCCAAAGTGGTGCTGCGCGGGGAGCAGCTTATCCTGAAGTGCATTGCATCCGGATAGTGAGTCTATGCCCTCTGTTCTCTGTCACATGATACGCTGCACAATCACGTAAACAGGTGCTGTTCTGCATTTGCATGTTATTTACACTCACGGGTGTCAGTCCATGTAACAGGAAATCTCAGGACATCCTCATAGCGTCTAAGCAGCCATTGAGCGCCATCTGACAAATTAAGCCCACACTGTCACCGAGAGATGAGAATCAAATGCTGGCTGTAAATGCTGATAACTAGCGTGACCAAGAAATCAATGTCAGGGAGGAGACTTTGAGTGAGGACAGGATTTGTAAACTACCATTTCAAGTAAAAGAACCTGGATTCTCACAAGTCTGAGTTCTTGCTGTGTGCTAATGTCACTAATGTTAATGTGAAACAGCTGGAATCAGTCTTTCAATCAAGAAAACAAAGCAGTCGAAGCGCAAGAAAAACTGAAATTATTATTTGCCCACACACAGGATCCTTTCAGTTTTAAAGTAGTTTGTCTCCGGACATGGGAGATGTAAGTGTTGTTAGATGGACAAACTAGTCCATCTCTGGGGTCTGGTGGCGGATTGCCCCTCTGGGGGTGGTGGTGCCTGGACCTCGGAGTATAGAGTATATATGGGGAGTATGAGAGTGTGTACGGTGTTCGTTTCTGTGTGTCTCCATGATAAGTGAATGGGTGAATATTTGTTTATGTGTGCATGAGGGTGAGAACGTATGCTTGAGTATGTGTACACCTGTTTGTCTATACGCATGTGTCAGGTTGGGTCTTAGACTCCACCTGAAATAACATCTAAGGCTCTATTCCCCCCCACCACACTCCCTGCCGGTGGGTGAGGCCCCCGGCTGCTGATGTGTTGATGGTTCTCGATGTCCGGGCCTGGATGCTCTGGTGTGTGCTGGCTCACTCTCGGCGGTTGCCTGGCGGGGCCTGGCCCTTCCGGCTCTATCGGGCCCCGGCTGGGGGGTGGGGGGGCCCTCGGTTCTCTGGGCCCAGGGTCCGGTCTGCCCTGGTGTGGCCGGCCACCGGCGGAGCCTGCGTGTTCGCCGCCACGGCCCCCTGGGGCTCCTGCGGTGTGGCTGCCGGATGGACCCCGCCGGAG
>JAODKF010000116.1:1401081-1420981 GCA_026779585.1 Mormyrus proboscirostris
CATTTACATGGAGAAACCTTAGGAACACCAGCGCGCTGACACACACAGGTGTGCACACAGGTCCTCACGGACACACATTGTCTTGATCGGCTGTTGCTTGTGGGCTTGTGCTGTAATGCTGGTTGTGTGTGCTGTTCAACGACATTTAACGTTTCATGGTCGTTGTGATTAGTACAGATGTTGTATGTTGTCTTTCTCTCTTCAACAGACATGGAAGAAGATTATCTGTTTTATTTTTCCCCCCCCTCTCTCTCCCTCTCCTTCACTTGAGGAAGTAAATAAAAATATTTAAAAAATAAATAGATAGATAGATAGATAGATAGATAGATAGATAGATATAAATAAAGTAGTCCTCCGCAGAGGGGGGGGTGGTGGAGGGAATATAAAAAAAAAATAATAAAGTAGTTTGTAAAACCTGAAGTGTCCTCGCTGACGTGGGTTATCTGCTCACCCTATGGAAACTCTCCTCCTGTAGCCCCACCCCTGTCATGAGGTGGTCAAAAAAGGATGGAGATCTGCCCAAGAGGAAGGTGAAGCTGGAGGATTTCGGCAAGACGCTGCGTATCATGTCCATGTCGGATGAGGACTCGGGGGAGTATGTCTGTACGGCCACCAACAGGATGGGCTTCGTCAGTCATACCGTCGTTGTCCGTGTTCAAGGTCATTTTGTCTAGGTTTTATTTTTCTCTTTTGCGATTTCAGTGGGTGTCCTGTGTCACAGAAGTGGATATCATATTAAATATGACCCATGCATAAGCATAATATTACTTTTATTGCTGAGTCCAATTTTGTTCTGAATGAAAAAAGTCTACAGGTTGTTATGTTATTTTCAGAATTACTGGCTTTGAAAATTTCTAAAACTCTTCTGTACTTTAGTTATTTTTTGTTCAACCTAGTCATCTAATACTTGATGTTATGAGCTGGAGGTTTCCCTCTTATCTCACTCTTTTCTTCTGTTCCCACAGCACCTCCATCCTGGGTAAACAAACCGACAAACCTGGTACTGACTGCAGAGAAGAATGGACGGCTTCTGTGCCGAGCCAATGGTGTCCCAAAACCAACCATTCAATGGATGGTCAATGGAGAGCCAATTGAGAGTAGGTTGGCTGGACAAGGGAAAGTTGACTGACAGTAGGCTTTCTGGTCAATGAAAATAGGATTCAGAGACGAATGAAAGTGGGTTTTACTTGTCATGACATTTTTGAGTTAGTGTGGTCAGTGGCAAGTATATTTAAAGTGAGTTTGAAGTAGGTAGTTATGTTTGTGCAGAACAGACTGCTCACCCAGTTGACAAACTGGGATATGCTTCATTCATTTTCCCTGTGGTACTTATGAAGGTACCCAGCCTAACCCCCGCAGGCAGGTGGTCGGTGACACCCTCACACTCAACTCCATTCAGATGGGGGACAGTGCCGTGTACCAGTGCAATGCTTCCAATGAACACGGCTATTTACTGGCTAATGCATTCATCAGCATTCAAGGTAAAACAGCTATCCGTACTTTGTGGTTCTATGCTACATGGGTGTATGTATCTCTCTTTTGCATTATACTGTACAGCTGTAATGTCTCTGGTAATATCTGCAGTTCTACTGAACTATATGACAATACCTCAGCTCTCTGTTTCTCCAGAGGTGGCACCACGCATGGTGGGCCCCAGGAACCAGGTGGTCAAGGTGATCGAGAGCAACCGCACCATTCTGTACTGCCCCTTTTTTGGCTCACCTTTACCTGAGTTGCGATGGTGAGTGTTTGCGGGATGGGTAACGTGAATACTCCCTCCAATCTAGCTTGTGTCAACCAATTGAGACGTTTTGGTGAATGTAAACATGCAGATGATGTCATCATTAGCACATAAAAATTCATAAAATTGTTCTTCTGTCTGGGGACTGTGTTGGTGGGGTGTGTAGGGTTAAGGATGGGCTGACCGTGGGCATGGATGGTGGCCCATACAGATCGTATCCCAATGGCACACTGGAGATCAGGCGCGCACGCATAAATGACCAGGGCTCCTATAGCTGCGTGGCCAGCAACTTCCTGGGCCGGGCAGAAAATCACGTACACCTGGAAGTCAAAGGTCAGTCATGCACAGCAGCAAGTGTCTGTATTATCCATCTATTAATTTATCCATCTATTGTCTTTCCACTTATCCTGTCAGGGTTGCAGAGGTTTCAATAACAGAAGATTTATTCTAATCAAATTAATATGTTACCTAAGATTTAACATTCAGAATAAGATAAGCAATGCATTCAGAAATAAAACAAGTTTTCCAGTTATTTGTCACAAAAAGGTGGTACAGCTTAGTGGGTAGCTCTGTGGCCTGATTGTAGGTTAGGTGCCTGTGGAGTTTGCATTGATGTGTGGACGGCCTTGCTGTGTTAAATGGAAATAGACTGCATTTATATAGCACTTTTTTTACTCCTATGGGTGCTCAAAGCACTTTACAATACATGCCTCACATTCAGCCATCCATTCTGGATGCTGCTGCACCAACCTACACACTAGGAGCAATTTGGGGTTCAGTGTCTTGGTCAAGGACACTTTGATGGGGTCAAGAGGAACCAGGGCTTGAACCTGCATCCCTCTGGTTGCCAAATGATAGGACTACCTCCTGCACCACCATCTTCCATTCTGCCATCGGTTCTTGCGGGTTCCTTCCTATTCTGCGGGTGTTTGTCTGTGTGGAGTTTGCATTGCTGTGTGGACGGCCTCGCTGTGTTCTTGTGGGTTCCTTCCTTTTCTGTGAGTGTTTGTCCATGTGGAGTTTGCACTGGTGTGTGGATGTCTCTCTTAACTCAGGTGCTTGAGTCTCCAGGCTCACAATCACCCTGGTTGTTGAACTGGCTGTGCAAAAAGGTTGAATCAGAATAAATTTGCAAATTTCTGAATACATTTGTCCCATTTTTAGTTGTGACGGCTGCATTTCCTTTTGACTCAGAGCCCACGAGGATGATCCGTCCGCCTGAGCACCTGAGGGCAATTCGGGGGAGTATGGCGCGGTTCGAATGCAAGGTCAAACACGACTTCTCCTTGCCGGTCACTGTCTCTTGGTTAAAGAATGGCCGGCACCTATCGCTTGGCTGGAGGTGAGCCCTGAGACACGCTCATGTGTATGATACACGTTAATGCACAGCGCTGATTTAACCAGCTATACCAGTATACATTCATATTTATATTCTTTAGCGGATGCTTTTGTCAAAAGTGATGTACATCACAAACATCTATGAAGCATTTTGGTCATTAAAAGTACTTCTGACTTATATGTAGTTTGAGACACAACTGTAATGTATTCGCGTTGGACCAGTAAATATTTTAATATTAATTCTTTCTATTTTTTAAAATTCTATTAATTCTTTAATTTTTACATTAATATGTCCAATAAATTAAAATAAATAAATAAATAGATAAATAAATAAATAAACAAACAGTATTGTGCAAACGTCTTAGGCAACCAAAGAAAATGATGTTTATATGATCTTTATATTGGTAAAACTATGCTGTTATGCCTGTTAAAGTGTGCTAGCTTAACCACTCCAAAACCTCTGCTAAAGTCACCCCACTATTGCCAGCAACCATACAATAGACCCGTGTATTTTTTTGACCCAACCACTAGCACACCTTGCACGACTAGTCAATATCTCATTGACTTTTAAGTTAGCTGGTGGTTTTAATTTAGCAAACACATGGAATGGCTGAGGTGCCCCTGAGGAGAGATTTTGGATCTGAAGCGGTGTTCATGTAGCCATCCAAATAGATATCAGTAACTTTTTGGAGAACAGAAGAAATTTTTACTAGTTTTTATTGTTACTCCTAATTTGCATATGATATTTTTTTAAAGGTTAAATTGTATTTTTTGTCCTGAGAAAATATGCAGTTACTACTCAAATACAGATGCTCCACTACTTACGAACGAGTTACATTCCGAACGGCCATTCATAAGTTGAAATGTTCATAAGTCGTTATTCAACATCATTTTAAGGATATACAAAAGTACAAAGAACTAGGATGCTCTTCTTTCATATGTGTGAAAGTTTGTAGCGTCTGTACATAGCTTTAAATATGTCGACTGCCTAAGACTATTGCAAGGTACTCCGTGTGTTTGTGTGTGTGTGTATTCACAAAGATGTTATTCTCTGTATTTCAAGGATGAAAATTTACTTATGCTAAACAATTTTTGTCTCAGAATAGACAAAAATAAATTGTGCCTATATCAGTGTGGCATGGATCAAATAAGCCAGCAATGACATAAAGGCATTTCACTGCACTGTCCTCGAGCCTTTCTTAGAAGATAATAAACCAAGTAACAGTGTTTCCTCAGCTACCCTGATAACCGGATAAAGCACGGAGGACACTGTGACATAAGATGTTTCAGTCATTATGGATTCCTCTAGTAAACACTTCAGTAAGTCTACAGTATGTGACGATACTTATCCTTCCTCCTGTAGTTCTTATATTCTCTTCCGCAACTCCTTCATAGGCTGAGGAGGGAGGATGACTCCCTGACCATCCCCAATGTCCACAGGGAAGATGAGGGCAACTACAGTTGCGTGGTCAGGACTGAGCTGGACAGGGTGTCTGCCTCTGCCCGCCTTATCGTTTTGGGTATGCACACACCTACTGTATGCACACATACTGACACTCTCAGACTGACACTCTCAGAATGATACTCACAGACTGATACTCCCAGACTGACACTCTCAGACTGATACTCCCAGTCTTACACTCTCAGACTGATACTCCCTGACCTACACTTCCAGACTGACACTAACACTCATACACAGGCACTCAGAATAGAGACATAGACAAGCATTCATGGAAGCATAAAATTTTAAACACAGTTACCATATCTAATGTTACATTATCAAATTACATGTTATCAATAACATTTAGAGCTTTTGTAAAATCATATTGCTTGCTCTGTCCATATCATCTGCTAATACTGGTTTTTTTGTTTTGCACCGTACTTGTTCTGATGGTGCTTTCATTATTTATTATTTACTGCTTACTGCCATTTTCATCTTTCTGCCCTTGTTTTAATTTTATTGTCAGTAATATCATTGAGCATGGAAGCTGCAGACTAAATCTTGTCGTACTTGTGCAATGATAATAAAGGTATTCTATACTATTAATGGAGAGTGTCGTAACAAGGTGTAAACTTGTGTCTTTCAGGTGTAATTCCAGAATAGCTGTGATTCCAAGATAAGATGTGTAATGTTGTAAAGGACTGACAGTGAATCCTAGTTATAGATAAAATCTGGGTTTATAATACCTCCCTGCAGACCGTCCAGACCCCCCGACGGATCTGGAGCTGTCAGACCCAACAGAGCGGACTGTGCGACTCACCTGGGTGCCTGGATATGACAACCGCAGTCCCATTAAAGGTAACCTCCTCAACTTCGCAAATGCAAAGATGTAGAATGTTTGGTGTTACAAGGAGACAGAGGTGGGTAGTTCAGGTCCACAGAGTAAAAATCCAGACCAGGATTTTATTTCTGTCAACCAGTTGAGTACTCTGTATCTGTGACTCTTTATACTCAGCTGGCCGGTTGAAACAAAATCTTAGTCTAGATTTTTATTCTCTGGACCTGAACTACTACTCGTGATTTCTGAATTTGGTTCTTCTAGTCTTGTAACCTTTTTGGGAAGCCACAATCCACACTAATAGGCAAAGACTTCTACAAATCCTGAAACACTAGTGATATGCAACCTATAATAATTAAATACAGGATTCAGTGGGGTTACATTCTGATACATCTACCCTAAGTTGAAAATATTGTAAGGTGAAAAAGCATTTTAATACAGTACACCTAACCTAACAAACATCTTAGCTTAGCCTAGCCTACCTAAAATATGCTTAGAACACGTACCTTAGCCTACCGGTGAGCAAAATGAAGAAATTGAGAATGGAATTGGAATACCAATTGTAAAGTCAAAATATCATAACACGGGCCATCGTAAAACAGGCCATTGTAACCCAGGCCATCGTAATTTGGGGAGCATCTGTATTCAATTGACATGCCTGAAGCCATAAGAGATCTTCGGCTTATTTTTGCTCCATCACTGAAGACATTCAGTCTGTTCCATCTATCTTTTTCTCCACCCTTATTTTATTTATTTTCTTTTTATCTAGAGTTTCTGGTACAGTACGAGGAGGACTACTGGGAACCAGGTTGGTGGAAGAACCTGTCCAGTTACCCAGGCAACCTCAACTCCGTCATCCTACCGCTAAAGCCCTTCATCAACTACCAGTTCCGGGTGTTTGCCGTCAATGCTATAGGTCGAAGCCTGCCGAGCCGCCCGTCCCAGCGTTACCAGACGAGTGGCGCTGGTGAGTCCAGAGCAGATGCCGGCGTGCCAGTGACATGTCCTCACAGCTATGCTTAAACATGATTTAGCTATTTGATTGTATGTGTTTGTGTATACAATTTTATTTTTTTCCCACTATAAGCAAATGTATATTATTGGTACAGAAACACATTTCGTCTCATTTTTGTGGAACGAGTAAATTTCAGCTGAAGACCAGGGAAATTGTCAGTGGAGTAACTTGGCAGCACTTATCACTACTGCCTGAGCAGGAACTACATCCTGAATATCAGTAATTCTCTGCTGGCCTTTTTGATTGATTTAACTTAGATTGCTGATTTCTATCTATCACAAGCTTAATGTTGGTCAGCATGTTTCCCATTAATAAGGAAATAGGGCAAATTTGATTCACTGATAAAAAAATGATTCACTGTGTCTTTTTCTTGGTGTGTGCTGTGTTTTTCAGCACCAGACGTCATCCCGACAAACATCAGAGGAGTGGGAACCTGGAAGACGAGAATGGATATCAGATGGGATGTAAGAGATTAAAAGGAGGCATCTGAAATGTTACAGCTCTACAGCTATCAAAACATTGAAGGACACAAATATCTTTAATGAATCCGGCTATGCCACTGTGTTGTGTGCAGTGACGTGAGCATTTTATAGACCATTGTTTGAATTGTGGTATTTGTGCAATGCAACTAGGTATTACATGATATACGATCGCCGCCATTGTAAAGTCACATGACCCATCCACCATTTAGCAGTAGCATTATCCAGCTGCACAGACTATACATTGTGGCGCAACCACAGCACATATCCTGCCTAGTACACTCCAAACATAGGAGTTTGTCTAAATTATCAAAAATCAACCCACAACTCCCCTGAGCTCTGAATCCTGGTATTTTCTGCATTTTTAGCTGTAAAATCAACTGATACTACAGAGCTTGAGAAATCCTGAAAATACATATTTATCTTCTGCACACAAGATATAATTTAACTTTGGCACATAATATAATTTTTTGTGCACACAAGCTGAAATTAAAAGCAATAGTCTCCAACCCTGCTCCTGAAAATCTGCCTTTTATATTATCTCCCTTTTACAATTAACGTTGTGCACTGCACCACAATGAACTGCTTAAAGCACAATATACTTGACGTGTCTTAATTTTTAAGTTGTTGGTTCAATTATTCCAGTGCACACCGAATGTACAGATTATACTTAGTAATAATTATATATGAAAATACATAATCTGATTTCAGCGGGTGTGCATTGTCCCCCACAGTGAACTGTTGTAAGCACACTGCACTAGATGCCTCTGTTTCGTCTTGTTTTAGAGCTATTATGGTAGTTATCACACCATTTGTGACATGAATGAACATTCAGGGCATCTGACTGTAAGTGTATGTCAAGTTCACATGGCAACAATATAATTAAAAAAATGTTATGAAAATTCGCCCATTAAGAAATCTGGAAATGCAAGAGTTGCCATTAACTCTAAATGCTTAACTTATATGTCATTACAGCTGAAGAAGGCTATTTTCATAGCTATTAACATGATTCAAACAAAAAAGGCTCAAATCAAAAATATGATTGGTGTGCACTGCTGGACATCACGAATGTTTGATTAAAAACCACCTAGCTTGCTTTTGTTAAAATATATTTCTGTCGGAAAACTGAATATCGAATATGAGGCTAACTTTGCCATGGCGTAACAAGATTTAAGTGGAATTTTATGAGCTGTGTTCACCGCACTATGCTCACACAAGTGTGTTAATTTAGTAATTTAGTAGTTAATTCATTGTTTGCTCAAGATAATATCCTTTGCCAGAAAACAATTATATTGTTTGCACAACAAAAAAATATATATATTCTTTGGGACTTCAGTACAGTATGAATGCTACTGGCTAATGGTGGTGAAACTGCCCACTGTCACAGAGTAGGTACATCATCTAATATGGCAACGTCCACAAAAGCACACATACAAAGGTCATACTTCTCAAAATCAATATGACATGATTGAAATATGTAAAAAGTGGAATTACTACTGCTGACAACCCACTGGTGGACTGAGACTCTTTTATCCTTGATTCGCTGCCTTTGGACAGGCCTTGCAGGACACAGAAAGGAACGGTCCTCGCCTGCGATACTTAGTCTGGTGGAGACGGAGGGACTCGCGGGAGGAGTGGAAGAATGCCACTACATACTGGCTGAGATACACCATCTATGATGCAGACACCTTCACGCCCTACGAGATCAAAGTACAGGCCGTCAATGACTTTGGGCTGGGACCTGAATCCAACATAGTTATCGGCTACTCTGGAGAGGACCGTCAGTATTGATTTTAAGAGGTTGATGATGATGATGATGATGATGATGATGTTGATGAGGACAGTATTATCTTTGTAGGTTAGTTACCTGTTCTAGATTTGTATGTGTAAAACTATTTGCATATTCGTCATAGGTTTTTGTGGGTACTGTGAGCTGCTTTCATAGTGTGTTTTTGGTGAACTGGTGTCTCTAGCTTGCCCTTTGCAGCTACAAGGAGAGTTATTTTCCTAGCGGTATAATGTGAAGATGTGAAGATTTCACTGTAACCTGAAAGCACTTTAAAAATGAAAAGTTTTACCTTATTGGGGCAGTCCCATATAACATTTACTCAGGATTTACTACCCTTGTGAGGAAAAGTACACACCACACACACACAAGGAAATCAGGGATGTCTAGAACAGCAGTGTTCAGGAAATATAGCTAAGACTTGGCTTTCACAGGTCCGATTGCAGCCCCAACTGATGTGCAGGTGTCCCAGACGGACAGTACCACGGCTACCGTGCACTGGACCCCTGTACCTTACAAAACCATAATGGGCAATCTCAAGGAGTACAAGGTGGGTATTGCTTACATTTAGGTGCTTAGATAATATTGAGCGATAAGTTTCAATGATACTTCACTGCACAGAGTATGGCCTGAAAATAAGACACCGTGTTTCTCAACACCAAGAACGCATAGATCATGCTTGTGGTCTTGGGAAGACCAGTCTTGCTAAATTGCCTCCCAAGAACAAACTTGGGGAGCAATGCATTATGGAATTGGTCTTGTCTGATGAGGATGCAACCAATGTATCCTTGATATTTTGGGCGGCACAACAACGACATCCAGAGATTTTTACTGTCCTCTGAACTTCTGTTGTTGTTATTGGAACTTGTCTTCGGCAACGGAAGATGATGTAAAATGGGTACACGAGAACACGAGAACACGAGTACACGAGAACACGAGAACACATGTACAGTCAAGTATGTATATTGAGAAACAGCCATTCTTTGTCTCTATTGTTGTTGCAAGTGACCTTCAGAAACACTTGCTGCACCTTCATGGTTTACAAGATATTCAGATAAATATTTATATTCATATTCAGTTACTTATTTTAGTATATAAAGCAACAAGTTAATACCATAAAGCTTGAACCAGTCCTTAAGTGTAACTCTGGACTTTGGCCACAATTCTTGCCCGCCACTGGTTGAGGATTTACTGTATCCATTGGGTAAAGAGTCATTCCTCTGGCAGGCATACTACTGGAGAGAGAGCAGCCAGCTGAAATGGCTTGGTGTGAGCCGGGAGAAGAAGTCCAAGGGCTTTGAGAACACCAACTCCGATCCCATGGGAGTGCTGACAGGCCTTATCCCATACAGCAACTACAAGATGTACATGGTGGCGGCCAACAACCGCTATGAGGGGCCGCCCAGCAGCATGATTGAGTTCCAGACAAAGGAGGGTGGTGAGCTGAGGAATGAGTTAAAATTTGTGGGTGTGGGGGGAGTGTGCAGCAAACCAAAGAGAGGGGGATGAGCCTGGCCGAGGGTGAAAAGCAGAGTGGTTGTGGGGGTGGGGGATCTGTGAAATATCTGCTTTTAGCAAGGCTGCTCAGGGCGTTACAGTGTCCTCATCATCACCCACGTGATCGTGTCCTTTCTTTTCTGGCTCTTCTACACAGTCCCAGCACGTCCCAAGTACTTCAGAGTCCAGCAGAGACACATGGATACTCTATACTTGGACTGGGATCGGCCAGCCGAACCCAACGGCATCCTGACTGGATACACGCTCAAGTACCAAGTCGGTGCGTACAGAGTCTCATGCCATAGAAATGTGGGGCTTCCTGTTGTTATTTAGGTGCAAAAAGTAGGATTGCAGGATGTAACATCATGATTATTTAAACATTTGTGGTTAATATTAATATCTATAAAACGAAAAAGGAAGTGAAATTTACCCAAAATAAAGGAATCTGCAAATTTAATCATAATACGCCTCCCATTAATATTTTATGAGACGCGCTATTAGTCTGCTTACCAAATTGTGGGTGTAACATCCTTATAGTACCGAAAAGCCAGCATCTAGACAAATGTTTCCGCCTGTTATCTAAAGCCCTGGTTATTATTATGCATGTGCACATATCACGAATATATCGCGATGTGATACCATGCAGCCCTAGCGCAAATTAAAGCTGATTAACTCAAAGAAGTAGGGAAGTAAATGAAGGCGATATGGAAGGAATCCATACACAGAGCAGCCTCTTGTACAGTATTCTACTCAGATTGGTCTGGTAGAACCCATGTTCCTTCCTCAGTGAATGGGACCAGAGGACCTCGCACACAGCTGGACTTCCCACCCAACACCACCTATTACTCCATGCATCGCCCTGACCGCTACACCCGCTACAGGTTCTCCCTGGCAGCGCGAACGCAGCTGGGGATCGGGGAGTTCACAGTGGAGGATTCACCACTGTTCACCACTGAAGGTGAGGCTAGTGGAAAAGCTTAGAAATTCAATGACTCTCTCCCAAGTCAACTGTGAATGGCAGCAGTGTGTAGAGACTCTCTGATGGGCGGGTGCTGAAAGCCCTTTGACACATACACTAAAGGGGCGCACTGTACCTTTAAAGGGAGGTTCTGAAAATAGTTTGGGCAAATGGGGCAGGTGCGCCAGCCCCCCCCCTCCTCCCCCGCCCACATGTGCCTGGTGAACACTAGTTGGTTAAACAATGAACTGGTTAGTTTCACTGTTTAAAGATTTTAATGCAAGAAAGTGAATTGTTTTTTCCACTGCGCAAGTAAAAGCAAGATGAGCATCTCAAAATATATCCAGACTGTTTTTATCCTTTTTACTTTTTCATTTATTGGGAGAAAAAACTTTTTACACACTTAACTATCTGAATTATTTCTCCTAGAACTGCTGAGTCAATTCTGAAGGCCTATAAATTAATCTTGTAAATAATTGAGATTTTAACTTTTGAAATGCCAGCCTTGCAGTCCTGGGGCAGTCTAGCTGTTAGTGTGGTGAGGTAATCTGCAGAGATTTCACCCCGTGCTACCTGAAGCTCTTCACATGAGTTAGACTGGCTTAACAGACACTTTGTACTATATGGTGAAGCTGCTCCCTCAACAGCTCAACAGGATTGAAATCCATCTTCTCCATCCATATTGTTCTGGCCAGTTTAATGTTTTCTTTCATTGGTCAGAATCAGTTAAATTTTTTTTTTCCAAAAAAACTCCATCCCGGAGTCTCTTCACTGTTGAAGATGTGACTGGTGTTTTGCAGGTATTATTTTAAAAAGCTACCCGCTTAGCAGCTGTGAGGCAACTGCCTGTCAAACTAGAGACTCAGATGTTTTTCATCGTTCTGCGTAGTTGTGTGTCTGGGCTTCCCACTTCTCTTTCTGTCCTCGTTTGAGCCAGTTTGCACTGTTCAGCAAAAGGGGAAGTATGTACCTTTGTAAGATATTTTCAGTTTGTTGACACAAAATCTTGGTCTGGATTTTTACTCTCTGGACCTGAACTACCCACCTCTAACTATAATAAAATCTGTGAATACTGATGCTCCAGATAATCTAGTAGCAACAAAGACCAGTTTTATTGCTTCCTTAAACAGCACAATGATTTTCAGCTAACATAATTGCAGGGTTTAAAAAAGGGGGTTTTCCAATGATGGATTAACCTACTGGGAACAGCCAACACATTGTGTCACTGGAGCATTCACATGGTGGTTGCTGAAATAAGCCTTTGTACAACTGTAGAAACTGAAAATGTTATTTTAGCGAAAAACTCATATTCATTCAAAAACAAGAAAAATGCTCAGTGATTCCAAACTTTTGTATGATAGTGGTTATAATAAATGGAGATTATACGAATAAACTTAAATCTAATAGGACTTCAAGATGTAATACATTATAATGAGATGAATAGTTAGTTGTTGTGTTGTTTTAATCTATTTATTTTGCTTACATGAAACAGAAAAACAGAAATGGTAATATAGACATGAATTCATATTTGTATGTTCTGTTTGCTTCTTTCTCTCTGTGATTGTGTGTGATGGAAGCGTTCACCAGGGAGCAGGTCGACATCGCCACCCAGGGCTGGTTCATTGGACTGATGTGTGCCATTGCTCTGCTGGTGGTCATCCTGCTCATCGTCTGCTTCATCAAAAAGAGCCGAGGAGGAAAGTACCCTGGTAAAAGTAACTTCAGCTGATTCTCTATAACATGCATGATCCCGCTCGACTCATTGTCACAACGTAGAAATTTACACTTCCGTTTAGGTAGAACAAACTCGTCGACCGTTTTGAATGCATAATGTAAACAGATGTAATGAACTTAGTACGTTTGCTGAGTGTGTAATTCTCTTCCTTCGTATCTCTTCTCAGTTCGGGATAAGAAAGACCTCCCATTGGATTCGCTGGATCCAAAGGATCAGGATGGTTCTTTTGATTACAGGTTGGTTACCTCTCCTGAATTGGAAGTAAGAAGTTGGTGGACTCTCTCAGTAACTTTGTCTGGTTGTCCCTCAAAATAGACTGTTTTCAGGACAGGTCAATGAGCAGTACTCCAAACATAAAGAAATTTTAAAATGCATTTTTTGACATATCCAGTACATAGGAAACACTCTTAAGGTACTACAATGTCATCTTGCAAGCCCCTAGTAAAGTACAGGTCTGTACTGATCTTCAGGCTTCTTAACTAGTTTACCAGTGTCTAAACTCTCTTTCAGCTGTAATAATCATCCTACATCCAAGCCTTATCTCAGTAATTGAGATAGTAATTATTTGTTAGACAAATAATTTGCACTATTTTGATAAATATTCATATTTATCCATATACCCACCATCCATCCATCATGTTAATAACCAGTTACCAAACTAATGTTTTGTTGATCTGGAACCTACCCAGTGAACATGTGAAATGCTGGAAACGGTCTCTCCATCACACACACCACACACACACACACACACACACACTTTTACACTTCGCTTCAGTCCCCTCACATTCTTCAGTCACCTGCTTTTTTTACAGCGCCCCCTATTGCCATTGTCCCAAACCTATTTGAGATGCTATTTTCTTTAGAGAACTTGAAACGGCTTGTTTTACACAATGAAGCATTTATGATCATTGGGTGAAAATAAATTCAGATATTTGGGGTGAAATATAGAGATAATAAGAAGCCCTAGAAGCCAGTCATACCCTAAAGACTGGCGAAAAGCGGCATGTTATCCGCTAAAAACGTAAGAATATGACTAGTTTCAGGTGTCCGTTAAATAAAATGCAAAATGAAATGAGCAGGATCATTAACAAATTTTGCATCTTGTAAAAATTTATGTCTTACAAAAAGCATTTTCTGGGCTGACAGAGGCTGTATTGGACCATAACAACATCCATCAGTTATAGTCATGGTCACTGTTTCTCTACCACTTTCTTAGCTCTTTCTTTCTGCATCTCTCTCCTTTTCTGCTCCATGTTCCGTTTTTGTGTTTTTGCTTCATTCTCCATCGGACTGATGAAGGTCTTTTGAAAGGTATGAAAGTAGTGAAATGTAAACATCATAATTCAGCTAAGTGTCATTAACACCAAGATGAACGTTAATTAATCTGAATTTATGATGCCAGAATTAATCAATTAATAATTAATCCATTAATCACTGAAAGGCCATTAAGTAACACTCCTGGAGTTCGGGGAAACAACACACTTTTTCATTCTGATTTTTATTTCCTGTTTTGTGCAAACAAAAACACGAGCCAAAAATAATGTTTTCATTCTAGAAGTTCCAGGATTGGGGGATTTGAAAAGGACACTTTCAAAGTATGTTTCATTGAAGGTCTAGAAATTTCACGCAATAAAGGCTGTTGTTATTTTAATGCATCCTTTAGGATAAACCGTGTCTCCACTCTTCCTTATCCCAAACGGTACGTATGGCCCCCTGTAATTAATAAAGTCACAATGTGAGTCATTCTCATCACAGAGATAATCGATTAAAAAAACAACGACAATGAAGCATTCAATTGTGTTTGGAGTTTCCAAGTGGAACTCGTCCCATCTTTATGTGTGTCCACCATCTGGTCAAATAACACTTTTGGATTCTAGTGCTGGTTTTATTAAAGGAGACTAGCATTTTAAAGTATTTTCAACAGACATTTACATGACAAAAAATGTCTGCTCTGTTCTCAGATTGCATGGTAACTCAATACAACCTGACTCATGATTAAAATCAATCTGATTCAAGACCAAACTAAAGCTTATGTTCTGGATCATCATTCTGGCCCAGCTGTGGTCCCAGCTGGTTATGCAACACGTGACATTATAAAATGTCTTTAAAGCCTGTAAATGATCTATCATTCATTATGACGTCATGCTTGCATTGCAACAGAACCATACAGAACATAAAAACTCTGACTGCTGTGAAATAGACAGTTTATCATGAGAGCAGGTTGTTAGATACATAGGGAATGATTGTCCTGCTTCCTAACCACATTAAATATTTATTCTGCTTCCGTCTTGAAACAAAAAACCTACTGTTGTCAATATTGTAGTGTTTATCTAATTCAAAATGGGGTTGTTGTTGTTTCATACTCAGCAGGTAGTAGTAAAAAGGGAGTAAAAAAAAAAACTAATCATGTTGAAAATATTCACTCTGCATGTAGGACAAGGTAAGTTCTCCCAGACCATTCTGAACAAAAACAAGTGGCTCATGAATGTCTTTGCCCCTTCTGCTCCTCACCCCGATCCATCAGTGAGGAGGACAACAAACCCCTGCGGGGAAGCCAGATATCCCTGGACGGCATGGTGAAGATGCAGGAGAGTGACGACAGCCTGGTGGACTATGACGGCGGCGACGGCCAATTCAATGAGGACGGCTCCTTCATCGGCCAGTACGCTGGGAAGAAGGACCGAGACGATAACGAGGGCAACCTGAGCTCAGAGGCCACTTCCCCCATGAACGCCATCTACTCGCTGGCGTAGTCATGGTGTAGGCCACCACCCGGCTGAATGGCATATACACCAGCGCATACTTATATTGTACATTGTGATAGGAGACATGAGTCATTGGGACTCATGGTAGATGGGGTTTACCATGACCTGTCAATCAGCAACTGCATAACAAAGGTTACCTACTAAATAAATAGCATGACATATATTAGTCATTGACCGTGACTGACAGCCCATGGTAATCCCACGCTCCGGGGGGAATGAAGCCTCTCTACCCTCCTTACACTGTCACTAACTATATACCCAACCCCAAGTAAACTAAAGAGTCCAACCTCTATGAGGATACAGTGTGTGCATCTCCTCTTGTTTCGTCAAAGTCTGCAGATGACTCTTAAACTCAATTCTTCAGACCTTGACCTGTTTTTCTGCCAGGAAAGTCATGGCCTTCCCTTCAAAAGGCATTAGCTGATTACCAACCACCACGTAAACATTCCAGTGTTTTATGATTTGTCAAAATGTAAAGTTACTAATCTGATAACTTTATTGAATTGATTGTTTTAACATGTAATGTAACACGGTCACAGTATCATCATAAAAGAGGAGGATATTCCAGGTTTCCCTAATATGTCACCTGCATGGAATAATCTTTTAGACAGTTCTTAGACACTCAATTTACACATTTCATAAAACGTGACTCAAAGTAGTGTAACTGTGAAAAAATATTTTATTTTAAAAGTTAATTTTCACTTCTTTTTTATCACCTCAGATCTGTTTTTATACCGTTATTCGTGTATGTACGTATGTTTCAGTTTAGATTAGACAGATGATAGATAGGTACAATGTATCCAAAACAGGTTATTCAGGCTCCACAGCAGTAAATGGAAGAGCAGCTGTGTACAGTAGGTACTGTCTGAAAGAATTAATATTTCTGGATTCTGGCATAAAAAACCCAGCAAGCTTATTCACAATTATGCCTCATTTTTGTATTTTAATTTTTGCTTGTCTCAAGCCCTGTTGTCATACATGTGAGCAAAATAATTGAAATCCGTAAAGGAAATACTTAGCTGTACCTATAGGTGAAAGTGTTACAGTATTTATTTCTATTTAAACTGTCAGTAAAGTAAGAAGATATGAATAAGAGGAGTATATGTTGGTGTGTGCACATTCAATCCTAAGGTCTGAGTTTATTCTTCTAAGTTTATTCTAGCATATCAACAAAGTCTGATGGGCTTTGGAAAACTCTGCATATCTGTAATGGCTGTGCGCCATTCAAAGACCCTCCTTCGTGTTTCTCTCCTTAGTCATCATAAACAGCAACCAGGGACCCAGATTCCATAGGTACTAGGAATTACATATAAGGTTCATTCGAAGTTGATTAATGCCAACACTAATTCCAGTTTACAGAGGGAATGGTGATAAATGTATTTATTGGTCCATGATCATGCAGAAAAAGAGAAGGTTGTATTTCCTGTTATGTATTTAAGGGTCTGTTAGAAGAAGAGGCGTAGTTAACATTTCTTAATTGTCTTAAATTCATTTGCAGTATGCCATATTTGGTCCTATTTTTCTTACTCTGATCACAAATCATCTTTATTCACAGAAAAGCTCTTCCTTTCTTTGGTAATATTGATCCATGATGTTTGTCTTTTCTGTTGGCTTACATAACATGTTCATAGTATGCTCTTAAATTTCACCAATAGTTTTTAATGCAAAGGTAAATTAATGTCATGAATTAATATAATATAACGGAATATCAGGAAGTCTGTCAGTTGTGGACGTTAGAAATCAAACTGTGTTTAAAATCTTAACAAGTTTATGTCTGAAATTGTTTGTAATTTATGATGCCACAACACAATGCTATTTGGACATGTATCGTTACATTGTGTCTGTTTTATTGTACAGAAAAGTCTGGTGCCTAAAATTACGTGTTGAAACGTGTAAGTGTCAATGCCAGTATGAAATGACAACAAATTTATGTTTAACTTGTACACTACAAGTTAAAATGTACATTTTGTTATTTATATTCCAGTCACTTTTTTACATTTATCACTTTACCATACTTTTGTGAACATTTTGTAAACATACTGTATAAATTATGACAGTATACTGAACTTGCAACACAAAATGATGTCAGATTTATTCTTCTTGCCCCCAAGTGTTTCTATCCCTCAACCTTTCTCTTTTCTTTTATCTCTATTTTCCACTCATCCTCTTTCTTATCTCCTTATCCTCCTCCAGCTTTCATTTGACAGTAAAATATTAAGTAATATTGTTCCTGTAGGTTTATTGTGTTAGAATTCTACTAGCCGTGCTCAGGTGTATCAGAACTGTACCATATCAAAGTGCAGGTCTGCCTGTTATCATTTTCAGATATAAAACTTCAAAAGTTGCAGTGAAAAGCATCTTTTGTACCATGCCCTGCCGTAGTTTTCACTGGATTAAGCCTGTGTATCGATAAAACTGTCTGAATTTAAATAAATGTTGTCATTTTGGAATGTGTATTGTTTCAACAAAATATTAAACATATTCATGAGTTTCTTAGTTTTCAGTCTTCAAAGTAAAGTGCAATAAAATGTTATCTGTGGTAATACTGTTAAAATCAAAGGGCTCACAGTGTAAACAATCAAGCACAGCAAGTTAAAAGGCTGGTGTTTGGAAAGCATTATTTCATAAAGCATAACCAAGCTTGTAAAAGCTGCAGTTCCTTGACTGACAGTCCCCTGGGACACACATCTTAAAGCAGCGGGGTTCCTGTGGATGATTTTCTGAGAGCTGAGAAGTGGGATCTAAATGCAGAGCGTGGACTGCATGGGGAATAGGATTGGGTGGGATAAAGCAGCAGGAATCTGTAGCAAAGGGTTTGATGGAAGGTAACACTGCTGGCTCCAACTTCATGAATCATATTGTCACAATGGACAAAGCAACAGATTTTCCAGCAAACCCGAAGAGAACAGAAAAGTGAAGGTGATAGACACCTCTGCTAATATGATAAAATGGAAATGAGCACTGAGTGCAAATCTAAATATGTAATACTTTTACACAATAATTACATATAGAAATCATAGATCTTGTAAATGTTCCTTAGATAAAATAGCTCAATATACTCCCAACAATATAAAATGAAGGGCTCCTGTGAAAATACTACTGTTTAGTGCAGCGTTGTCTTTACAAATTTCTTTCATGAATTGCAGTCTCCCGCTAGAGGGAGCAGCTGACCACGGAAATATACAAGAAAAAAATCAAATCTTCTCTTGTAACTGGAAGTGAGGAAAATTAACATTTATGATACGAATTTTGTGATGTTCATGTGTGCACGTGACAGTTATGTGACATACATTTTGGAAGTAGAATTCTGAATTAAAAAGGTCACATTTTGTATATAACATGATTCCTAGACAAGACACATGTACTGTATCACCACTAACGCTGCAACTTGGGTACTTGCTGTATGACTGAAGTTTCAAGTCAAGTTTTATTTATTTATTTATTTATTTATGTTTAATACAATGTATATTCTGTAAATACACATTAAAACAGACTGACAAATTAAAACTAGAATTCAAAACTGATTTACTTGGGCTTTAAATTTTCCAATATCTCAGACATACTTCATGTTACGCAATATCAATCAGTGTCTGCGCAAACCCACTGAAATGAACATAGGTCAATGTACATTTGCTGCATATTCAATACAAACTGATAGTGAGGGGCAAAGTTCACTGCTACAGTGGGGGAATCGGCCGACTGCAATTGAAAGGCAGCAACATACAGAACGGACTTAGGCATGCAGTGTTGATGTGGATGATACAGACAGACTGCAATATGTTACTGGTTTCCATTTTGCAAGAGTACAGTGACACGAGGCTGGGGTGGGGAATCACGTGGCGAGACTGTAGATAAATTTGACACCATGAGTAAAGAGTGGGGTGAACAGCATGATTTTTTTCATTGCATGTCAAATTAAAAGTCTGATAGAAAATCATTTCACCTTCTGTGTTTAAATCAGTCGAACTCTTGCAGGCTGTTAGTAAGCCTATGAAATTTGACATGATAAGAAATATCATAAGAACATGATATAATCCATGATGATAAAAACAGATGGAACATGATAACCATTCTTATAAGCTTCTTATAATACATTTTGCATGTGAAAGTAATTTAACCGACAATGTTGCATGACAGCGAATGAAAAAGAAAAACATTCACTGAAGATAGAAAAACAATATAACAGGGATAATTTGCAGTAAAAAATAAATAAATAAATAAATGTCACGCCGCGGGACCAATGACGAGGGAGATCCAGGTATGCGGGGCTCAAACACTTTTACTGGGACACAGGAGATACGTATCAC
>JAODKF010000116.1:1425289-1449018 GCA_026779585.1 Mormyrus proboscirostris
AAGATTTTAACAACTCTGAGCTATTAATTAAGTTCTCCCCAAGCGAGCTTGATGGGCCGAATGGCCTCCTCTCGTTTGTATAGTTCTTACGTTCTTATGTTCTTATTGTAAAGTGATACCTAAATATTATACCTGTGTTTATAATGCTTTATGAAAACATTATGTGTTATTAATGTATTCATGGGTTCTTATAGACATGATATTCATAGAAAGTGTTGCAATAACCATAATAATATGAATGTTTTACTTATTCTCTCCATTATACACTGCTGGATTGTGTTTTGACAGAAGGGAAAAGTGGTTAATTAAGTTTATTTATAATAATTCTGGATCTCAGAGTTATCCTGAAATTATACTACTGATTGAGGTGTTGATATTTTCTTCCATAAAGGTTAGGTATAAGAAGAATATAAAAAATGCAATTTTATTTGCACCTTTATTACAATAAAAAAAAAAAAAAATTTAATAAAAGTTAATGATTTACAGTTTTTTCAAATGAATATCTACGTTGTACCAGCTTTTTATTATCATGACCAAAGAACTTTACCGAATCTTATCTTAAATGTAATAATGAAACAAGTTTCCACTGTTTATTTGCTTTGTGTTTGTTTCAAGGTAGACTATCACACTAAATTCTGAAAAGATCAAAAACAATGAGCTGGACAACACAGAATATGTCTGTTAGACCATTTTGACATAATCCCTTATCTTTATGGCCTATATTAATTTACTTGAAGCTAAAGTTGTAACAGTTTTGCACTGTGAAAATCATTATTAAATAATATATTAAAGTGCATATGTCTCTTTGTGTATAAGTGTGTGTCTATGTGTGTAACAAAAAATAAGATAAAAAGAGAAAATGGGGAATAAGTCACTATTGAGTCACTGTAACTCACAGCAGAAACAGGAGTTTAAAAAATCAAACCTTATTTTCCTGGCAGTTAATATATATTGTATGTAATATGTATTCACGCACCCTGTGCTTACCAGGCTGGTGTGAGATAGCACTGACCCACTTAGTCTAAAAATGATTGGTCCCAAACACCTTTGAGCCCTTTATCAGGAGTATATAAATTGCGAGTATGAACAGATTTCACACATTTTCCTGTGATTTTCACGTGCAACAGGTAAGTTTTGACTTGATATTTGCCTTGAATACTTTCACAATTTTGACCAATAAATGATTTTTAATAGACTTTTTTATATTAAACTACCTTTGGGCTGACATATGTGATCTGGTTTGTTTATTTCCTTTTGTAAAAATCTTAAATATTATTGTCCCTTCCAGTAGTATATCAGCATCTAAAGCGTCATGAACAAGTTCTTTTTCCTCGCAGGTATGATTTTAAAAAATGTATTTACTTATTAGTTTTTTGTCTGTAAACAATAAGCACATCTTGTTCTACTTAGAAAAATTATTCTTTATTAAATGTTACCTATTTGATATTAATGTGTTTGTGTGCGTTTTTACCATGAAATAAAATGAGCCTTTTTTCCTTCATGTTGTTCTACCGTGAAGGTCTTAGCCTGCTGCTGTGCATTAACATTGGTGAGTTCACTCCTCTTGCAGCTGCATCCCTTTCATTGCACAAACATGAACATAGAGACAATGGTAACACTTTGCCATTACATTGTGATGTGGCAAAAATACTCAGTTGTGACTCAGTTATTAATTAAATACTAATTATGAACAAAAATAGATAAAAAATATATCACGGTTTATTAATGGTAAACAGTTGTTCCTTCAGCAGTTCACAGAGCTTTACAGAATTAACAGATATATTAACAAATATTGTAACTACTTGACATAAAACAAGGGTCTCCAACTCCGATCCTGGAGAGCTCCTATGTAGTAGGTTTTCTATCCTACCTGGCGTCTGATGAGCCACACCTGCTCCTGGTATTTACCCAAAAACAGGTGTAGCTCATTAGAAGCCAGGTAGGATAGAAAATATACTGGATAGTAGCTTTCCAGGCCCGGAGTTGGAGACTCCTGACATAATGCATCGCGATTAATTAATGATGAATTAACATGAGATCATTATCTAACTAAGACTTATATTGTGGTTAATTAATACATGAGTAATAGCATAATACTATATTATTTGTACCCCATCAAGTAAAGTGTTACCATTGCGTTTATTATGTTGTGTATTGCAAATTGAAGTTTAAGTTCATGGTGTTGTCATCTTATCTGCACCATAAATGTCCTCCATTTTCAGCTGCCTCCACTAAGCTGGTGTGCTACTTCACCAACTGGTCCCAGTATAGACCCGGCACTGGAAAATTCCTTCCCGAAAATGTGGACCCACACCTCTGTACCCATTTAATTTATGCCTTTTCGGTCATTGACCATAACAATGAGATTGTTACCTATGAGTGGAATGATGAAACTCTGTACAGGTCTTTTAATGCTCTAAAACAGAGGTAGGTGTCAAATTGTTCTACTCTTTTTTCATATATTCCATATATTTTTATATAAATGTGCTTACAAATTACATAAATCGTCCAACAGAAACCCACAACTCAAGACACTACTAGCTGTTGGTGGATGGAACTTTGGAACAAGCCAGTAAGTGCTTTCATAGAAGTACAATGTGCAAAATTAGTTTATTCATTAAAGATTTAAGATTATTTAAGATTTTTTTTATAAATATTTCTATTTGCCCATATTTACAAGATGTGCCCAAAAGATTAAAAGTTAACTTGCACAAAATTATATAAAAATAGTTTAATCTATTCTTTAATTCTTGCTCCTTCTCATCTTTCAGATTCACCATCATGTCTTCTACTCCTACCAATCGCCAGCGATTCATCCAATCCACTATCAAGTTCCTGCGCACCTACGGCTTTGATGGGCTGGACCTGGACTGGGAGTATCCTGGGGCTCGAGGGAGCCCCCCAGAGGACAAACCGATATTTACAATACTGTGCAAGGTCAGTCTTAGCATTACAGCATCGTTGCCAGCTCATAATATGCGTGCCAAAGAAGAGTGGATGCTTTAGGCTGCCAAAACAAATACGTGCAATAATATAGACAGATAAATAATGCATTAAATAAGAGGCTTTTACGTCAGCACATATTACCCTTTAAAACTTTAATAAACTACAGCTGTATTTTTCTGTTAATTTTGCCCTGTTCTTTCTAAATTAAACTCCCCAATACAGGAGATACTTGCAGCTTATGAGCAAGAAGCAATTGCCACCAGACGTCCAAGGCTGCTGTTCACAGGTGCGGTGGCAGCCGGAAAGGGAAACATCGATGGTGGTTACGAGATCAGCGAGATCGCCAAGTGAGTATCAGAATATACTCACGGCCATGTTACCTGTAGTGTGAAACAAAAAGATATTTTTTCTGACTCAAACGATTGCTGGAGCCTTGGCTGCTTTTCATGCAAAACTTAAGAATACCAACGTGCGTCTCAGGTACCTGGACTTTGTCAATGTGATGACCTATGACTTTCATGGAGCATGGGACAGCTTCACTGGACACAACAGCCCTCTGTACCAGGGCTCCGCTGATAATGGGGAGCACACCTTCTTCAACACTGTAAGTAAAACATGCTCTGTGTTTCAAAGCAGAAGTACACTCTCCCCTTCATCTAACTGACTGATTTCCACCAGCTCATGTGTTTATTGCATGTTTTCTCCCCAGGATTTTGCCATGAGGTACTGGAGAGACCAAGGTTTTCCAGTAGAGAAGCTGATGATGGGATTTGCCACGTACGGACGCACGTTCCGCCTGACATCAGCCGATAACGGAGTTGGAGCTCCGGCTAGCGGGGCAGCATCTGCTGGCCAGTACACCAGGGAGGCCGGTTTCTGGTCCTACTACGAAGTGAGTGGAGAGCAACAAGCCACCCACAGCAAACATGACTAACATACTTAACTCCAATGACTACTAGCTAATACTAACATACTTTACTCCACTGACTACTAGTTATTCCTGACATACTTTACTCCAATGACTACTAGCTATTACTAACATACTTTACTCCAATGACTACTAGCTATTACTAACATACTTTACTCTAATGACTATTAGCTATTACTAACATACTTTGCTCTAGTGACCACTGGCTATCAAAAACTGAATTCCAGTTTTTATAAACTCTTGTGTATTTTTCCAGATCTGTTCTTTCCTTCATGGAACCAACCTTCAATGGATTGAGGAGCAGAAGGTTCCTTTTGCCTCCAAGGGGAATGAGTGGGTGGGGTTTGACACCAAAGACAGCTATGACACCAAGGTAGCACCTTCACCCATCAAAACCAGTTGCTTTATTACTAGAATAATATTAGAATTTTAGCTGTATAAACCACATGGTCTTGCCCTGACAAGCCCAGTGAGTTTGAATGGAACCTTTTTATTAGTTGGTTACTGGTCTCATCAAAAAAGGATACTGTATTATTTACAGTAGCTGTAATGATAGTCTGGAGCCAGGATCAGGGGGAAATCAATGGTATTTACACTAGGGCTTCTACACTGTACTCCACTGTAAAATTTTCCTCAATTGTGCGGACAGTTAAGCAAACAAATGGCTTTATTGTATTACAAACTGACCACGGCATGTACTCTGATAGGCTGTCAGGGAAGTCTAATGTATGAGTTAGAAAGAGTTCCTGGACATTATGGTTACAAAACAAGAACCAAAGAATAAATAGGGAAATAGTACTTTCCTTCAAAAAAAAAAAAAAAAAAAGATCTACAGCTGCCCACGTACTGGGAATTCTGTCCCACTGGAGACACCAGTGCCTGATTACCTGAAGTGTCAGTAGGCACAGGGTCTGGCTGTCTCTCACCATGCGTGTGGGACATTTCCCAGACCTCTGCCAACTAACAGGACCAGTTTTTTTGGTTATGCTTTGACTTCTAACTATGGAACCAAGCCCAGTAAAAGGTTATTCCACAGTAAAAGGTTAATGGTAATTTTGTATCTATTTGCATCAGTACACTAATTATCACTCTTTTACAGGTTCGCTATCTTAAGGACAATCATTTTGGAGGGGCTTTTGTTTGGGCTGTTGATCTGGATGACTTTGCGGGGCAGTTCTGCGGACAGGGGCCCTATCCTCTGATCAGTCACTTGCGCAGTCTTCTTAACACAGGTAAAACAGCACCATCCGTAAAAAGGTTTCTTAGCAGGAAATAGAACATTTTGGGAAACTGCAGAAAATTGACAGAACCCCCCTCCTCTTCCATCCATGAGTCTATCTTCCAACCATTTACCCAGTACTGGGTCACCATGGACCTGAAGTCTGTTCCGGGCAACAGAGGCAGAGAATAGACTGAACAGGATGCCATACACATGCACATAGACACGCTATGGACAATTTAGAGACATCACCTAACTACATGTCTGTAGACTTTGGGGATGAGCTGTACTATGCTGGCAAAGCATGGCATTAATCATTAACGCCGATCACCTAAAGCCTCCAGGTTTAAATTTGTGGGAAATTTGTTCTTGCTGTGTGTGAGTCCAGTTCTATAGTGCATGCGGTTGGATCGATGACTGTAAACAGCCCTTACTTATGTGTCATTACTTTGCATATCAACTCAATCCTGATTGGTCAGTTAGCTCATGTCATGCCTGAATTGGTGGGAGGTTCATATCGCTTTGCTTGTTATAATACTGTGATGTACCTTGAACGTTAAACATGAATGCTTTGGTAGCCTGCCTTACTTTACTTACAGTTTCACCACTTTGTGATATTCTACTTTGACAGAGCTGCCCCCCCCACCAAGCTCCGCTCCAGTTACAAGCGCTCCAGGCAAACCCGTACCTACCGCTGCTCCCCCCCCACCTGAAAGCGGCTTCTGCACGGGAAAAAATGACGGACTCTATCCTAACAAGGAGAATCCCTCCACTTTTTACCAGTGCTCAGGCGGACACACCACCCTCTATACTTGTAATGATGACCTGGTTTTCAATGAATCATGCAGCTGCTGTGACTGGAAAAAGAATTAAAATAATAAACAAATAAACTCCAATGGCAGCATAAAACAGCGTCTGTACTTCTTTTAGCAAACTAGGTGTCCTATAGAACTTAACATACACTACTTTGTGATGCTCATCAAATCATTCTGTAGCTTCAGTGGTTCATTGACTCGAGGTACAGAACTTATGTATATAACTACTTTTATTATCATTGTATTACTTTTATGTATTATTGTTTCGACTTATCTACGAATTCAACTTAAAGACAGACTTAGGGCATATTTGGTAAACATATTAAGTTTTTAATGATCATTTAATTTACAGACTTTATTGCTATTAACTGCACTAGTAATCTGTAAAAATACAAATTATACAAAAATATGCTTTTATTTTACTTCTTGTGTTTAAGATATGTTGCATAGGGCATTAGAAGATTTTTCTATATGCCATAAAACGGGATTCTCCAGTTCCTGAGCTGCAGGGCCAGAATCCAACAGTTTGCATATCTCCCTGTTCAAACACCTGCTATGCCTGGTAATTATCTGTTTTAGATGTACTTGAGCAGGAAAACCTGCAAACGGTGTTGGATTCTGGCCTTCCAGGACTGGATGTGGGGAACCCCTGAGTTACGAAACTGAACATAGAAAGTAAACCACTGAAACAAATCTTGCTTTCTTTTAATCCGTATCTTTCATAAGAATAATAAAGTGTACATGATGTGTGCCTCAGGGGTGTAAAATGTTTTTCAAAGACTTTTCAAAGATTTTCTCTTTTGACTTGCAAGATGAAGTTCAGGCATACTCTGGGTCCAAGTTGTCAGGCCGTATTACACCTGTTTATGGTCTGCTGGGAAACGGAAGACAATACTACACGTCACAAGAGCAGCAAAGCAACATTCAGTGGGAAATCTTAGAGTTCCAAAGGATTTGTGTAGGTACCAGAATCACATCTTCCATATGGCCAAAATTTATGTTCCATGGGTTACTCTCTTGATCACACACCACCACCACACACTGTGCTTTCCAACAAATCTTCATTGATTAGCCTAAAGCAGGCACCGTCTCCTCCATTCTCCTCTCTTTCTTGCTTGCTTCCCATCCTCTTCTTTACCTTGATTCATGTACCATTTTGTATCAATGATGTAATGATGGATTGCTTCAAATTCTTGTCAAGTGCCTTGGAGAAACTAAAATTGATATATTGTCTTTTACTGCATCATTTTTATGCAACTGTGGTAGAATTTCATGGTGTTTCTCGTGACACATACCAATAAAACTTGAAAAACTTGAAACTTTAGTTCCATAAATCAGCAAGTTTTCAAGTTTTGTTGTGTACTTGCAGTAGAGTTGTAAACATGTTTTTGTTCAAATAAAATGTCAGCATTATTTCACTCTTAAATTGAAGTCACAGGAAACAGGTTAAGGTCATGCCAAGGTTTTCAAATTTTGCTTTTCAGAGAGTGTGAAAAATCTATTTCTTAAATTTTTAATATGCACACCAATATAATTTTAGAATTTTTATTACAAGCATGGAACGGTGAATTAGTTGGTTTTCTTCCACTTATTCAACTTTTACTATCAAGCTCAAAGGACAACACTTCTGTGATAAAGAATGCACCTCATGCAGCTCATTATCTACTGAAGTCTGTGAAGGTCTCTCTATACAGATGCTAGAAAGTAATGATATATATGTAAACTTGATTACACCATGTGTTATTCTACTTTGTACTTTTAATACTTCTCTGATTTGTAATCAAAACTGGAAAACATTTTTAAAATACTCATCCCAAACTGTTCATGTATTGCCCTTTCATACAGGAAGGTTCCATCAGTCACAAAAAATGAACATTCTTCTTAAGTACTTTTATCATATGACCTGGATTTTTAACATGAACAGAGTTTCATCTCTACAATTCTGTGCTGAAAGTAATACATTTTGTGATTCAATTGGTATTCAAGACTCACAGCACTGTAGATAATCACATTCAAATTCACGCATTCACAGCACTGTAGATAATCGTAAGTAATTGCTCTCTGTTGTTGCTTTAGGTGGGAACAAGCATGGAAACCTTCCTTTGAAATGTATGGATCGCACAGTCTGTCCTGCTCTATGCTGGACAAAGGGAAAGTAGCCTTCAGAGGTTTTACATTACGATGGATCAGAAGGCAATTCCCTACAGGGCCCAGACTGTAGTGGAGGCTTTGGATGAGCTTTTTAAATCACACTTTGACTTCAGTTTGTCCTATGATAAGTCTCTGTCCAACTTCTACACAATGTGTGGCATATGTTTACCTGGCCATTACACATATGGGAACTTTTATGACATCCCATTCTAAATCCATAGACATAAATATGGAGTTGGTTCCCCCTTTGCACCCATTACAGCTGCCATTCTTCTGGGGAGGCTTTCCACAAGATTTTGGAGTGTGTCTGTGGGAGTTTTTGCCCATTCATCCAGAAGAGCATTTTTGAGGTCAGGCACTGATGTTGTACATGAAGGCCTGGCTATCACGCCCAGAGGACGGGACCAGGTAGATGTAAACATGCAAACACTGATTGCGCCACTATTTAAGGTGGAGGGAACTTTGCAGCAGTGCAAAGTATTGTTGCCATGATTTGGAGCCATACCAAGCATATCTTTGTCTTGTGCCTTCCCCACTTGTCTTGCTTGCCCTGCTCATCTTGCTCGTCCTGCCTGTCACATCTGCCCTTCCTCTCTCATCTCGCCTGCCTTCCCCCGGTCATCTGGTCTACCCTCCTAGATCCACCCGGCTTGTTGCCTCCCCGTTTCGTCGCCACCTGTTGGACTGACCTTCCCGGCTATTGGACCCTCACGATGTTCCCGACGATTCTCCTAGATTATCCCCTCCGGCTTTGGTGATCTTGGTACCTTTAATAAAGACTTGTTGCACTGCATATTGGGGTCCGCTCCTGTTCTGTTTGCCAGTCATAACACTGGCTTTCAATCTCCATTCTAGTTCATCATAGGATTGAGTTCAGGGCTCTGTGCAAGACAGTCAATTTTTTCCACACCAAACTCACTCAACCATGTCTTTATGGACCTTGCTTTCTGCACTAGGGCACAGTCATCCTGGAGCATAAAAGGGCCTTCCCCAAACTGTCCCCACAAAGTTGGGAGTACTTAATTGTCCAAAATATCTTGGCATTCATACCAAATACTAAATGTCCATATAATTCTGAGAAAAGGCTTTTTTTATTTATTTATTGGATTTATTGAACAAGGACAGCACAAAAGACAATGTTACATGTGAAAACAATGCAACCGTTGTTTTGTACAGAGGTTTTCTAGCCGGAGGCTAATTTACAAACCTAGCCGTTGGTTGGACTTTTAAAAACAGACAATACCAGCAATTTTCATTTCTTTCTCTCTCTCTCTCTCTCTCTCTCACTCTCTCACACACACACACACACACACTCAAGAAATTCACTTAGCCTTTAACACAGAGGCCTTTACGCTGTTTTGTGTTAATGACCTGGTTTACCACAGACTATTTGACAAACACTTTACAAATACTTCTCACTGTCATGACCTGCTCGTCTGATCCTCCTGTGTGCCACGCCCACTTTGTTACCTCGTGTTAATTCCCAATTGTGATCACCTGTTGCCTGTTATGTTCCGCTTGTCTTGTGTATTTAGTCCGCGTCTCGGTTAGTTTCCCCAGATTCATCATTGATGTTGTATCGCTGTGTTCCCTCTCCTCGAAATAAACCCCGTTTTCTGCCCGTATTCACGGCTTGCCCACTTGATTCCCCGCTCGCCCAACACGGATTGTGACACACAACAAGATGGAGTATGTTTTTCCCTAAAAAAGTGCAATGTTTAAAAAGTGCAATGTTTTGTAAGGCCAGTGCTACTTTTTCAAATATTCAAACATATTTATATTAAATATTTATTTAAACATGTAATATAACAGCCAAAACCTGTAATTTAATTTTAAAACTAGTTAATGAGGGGTGGATGTTAAATTTCAAATCTTTACAGACTTAATTCACGTTGAATGTGATGTTAATATTTTTACACTGGGGTAAGTGTAATCTGTACACTGTGTAGTGTAGGACAGTATAGATAATTTCCCAGTGTTTAATTTAAGTCCATGGAATTAAGGGTTGCTCAAGGGTCCAACAGTGAAAGTCACTCTGCAGAACCTCTGCAACTGTCTCCAGGGGTGTCCAAGGTCAATCCTAACAAACCCACTCCTCTTGACCAATCTGGGGTTTCCCAAAAGTGATCAATCTTAGCAAATAACAAACAAGACAATGAACAACACTGTGTCATGACCTGCTCGTCCGATTCTCCTGTGTGCCAGGCCTCCCTCGTTATCTCATGTTAATTCCTGATTGTGATCACCTGTTGTGTGTTATTTTCGATTTGTCCTGTGTATTTAAGTCTGCTTCCGAGTTTCCTCAGATCTGTCATTGATATTAGTTCATTGCCGTCTGCCCTGTTTTTCCCTTCAATAAACCCCATATCCTGCATCCTTGCCTGCCTGCCTAGTCCTTCCCCGTGTCCTGCCTGTTCGACCAGCGATCACAACAGAATGACAGATGGTCGAAAAAGCGCCTCCCCAGACCGAGGATCAGCGCCTTGGTCTCCTACAGGAGGTCATATACTGGCTAAATCAACTGGAAGTCCAAGAGGACCCCGTAGCCCAGGATTTGGCCAGCCGGAGCAGGAACCTCCTAAGTGAGGCAACCCCACCCGGAAACGCATACCCCTTGCGGGAGGTACGTAAAAATTTCTGGCAGTTGGTGCAGCGGATTACTGATCGGAGAGCCCAGTTAGTTACGCTGTACTGTGCAGGGGCTACTGTACCACCTCCCGTCCTCTCGGAGACAGTGCATAGAGAAAGCGATAGAAAGGCAAAGGAGAAGCCAGAGGAAGCCCCAACCATCCTCCTGGGAACCGCCTCTCTCTCCCCAGCTTCGGTCTTTGCTGGTGATCGCGGGGGAATCCCCGATTGCAGTGGACATCCCCACTATGTCACCCTCGCAAGTATTAAAAGCCCGCCTAGCCGCCGCAAAGCAGCCACCACTAGCGGCTTATCACTTTCTGGTGGTGCACCTGGCTAATAGGGGGGCCAGGGCTGTGTGGAATGCTGCTACAGCTGTGCCTGCTGCTTCACCTGTGGCCCCGGCTCCACCCGTCCTTGCTCCACCTAAGACTCCACCTGCACCTGGTCCAGCTCCCAAGACTCCAGTTCCTGTCCCTGAGGAGGTCCCAGACTGCCTACCCATTGCTCCCCCTCCTCCCTTAATAGAAGAAGAGGAGGAGCTCGAATGGGACCCCTAGGGATCTCACTAATAGCCCCTAGTGACCCCTCTGGGGAACCGGTCCCTCTGCCATCACCCCAGCGCGGTGGATTCCGGCCGGGTCCCCGCCTTTCTGTGTCCCTAAAGGGGAGATGACACAGGAGCAGGGATCGGGTCCCACCCACCCTGTCCCCTGGGTCGCCCTCGCTCTCCCCGGCTATGGCTCATCGGCTGCCTGTGGGTCCTCCAGCTCCAGTCCGGCTGTTGCCTGTGGGTCCCCCTCCGGGACGTCCGCTGGTGGTCCCACCTCCAGGTTCCCCTGTCTCGACTCCTCAGTCGCCTGCGGGTCCCCCCACTGCAGCTCGGCGTAGGACGGCGCCCTCCCTGGCTTTGTCTGCATCGTCGTCACCTACTGCGGCTTTCCTCTCTATCTCTCCTGCGCCATGGTCCCCTCCACCTACCTTTTCACCTTTCCTGGTGCCCCCTCCTGCTTCCACCTCACCTTCTTCGTCAGTCCCTTCGTCTGCCTCCTCGTCCCCTGTGTAGTCCCCTCCAGCTCCATCCTCCCATCCGCCTGTGGCCCCTGCAGCTGCCTTCCCTCGCCCACTGGGAGACTGGGCTGGAGCCAACAGGACATTGGGAGACTGTGCTAAAGCAGATGGGACACCTGGAGACTGGGCTGGAGCTGGCGGGACATTACAAGTCCTGGAGCTGGAGTGATTAACACGAGGGCAGAAACGAGAGGTTACACAACTTCAGTAATATGTGACACGATCTCTGTGTCTCTGTGACAGGACTGCAGGCAAAAGATCAAATAAAGAACAACACGTAATAAATGATTGATCTTAAGCGATAGATAACAAAGTACTTAGTGTTACAAAGCTTTTGGGAATCTTGCGCATGACAGGACACTCATGTTTTTTGGCTCTCAGACTCACTCAGGAAATCTCACGGCAAATCTATATTATTTCACCATAAACCTAAAATGATCAAAGCACTGGGATAGTTTGCAGACCTACAGACTATTTACAAGATAATAAAACTGTTAAAAACATGTAAATGAGCATGCAGACTTATCTTGAATTGAAAATCTCATGCCATCCAGTTCACCAACGTTGACAACCCAGTAGAGACTGAAAAAATATATAACAGATATAGTAACAAATATAATTAATAACTATTTGGGATAAAAGTTGCATCAAGATTCATTAATGACGAACAAACATGAGATCAGTATTTAACTTGTGTTATTCACTACTTGTTCCTTCAGTCGTTCACAAAGGTTTACACAATTAACAGGTATAGTAATAAATATAGCAACAGCCTGAGATAAAATATACATCAAGATTCATTAATAATGAATTAACCTGAGATCAGTATTTAGGACTTTGTGGCTAATGCATTAAGTAACAGATTACCGTTATATTATTATTATCACTATTATTATTAAGACTCATATAATTACAATCTTCTACTTTTAAGTGGCCTTTGCACAAAAGAATGTGAAACCTCTTCTGGGCAGGGCTGGTCCCAGCTCCCTGGCAAACAGTCCACATTTTTCTCCCTCCCAGCTCCTGGTAGAGCAAAAATGTGAACTGTCTGGTAGGGAACTAAGAGAGAGCAACAATGTGGACTGTCTATGGGTCTGTGTGTGTGACACGTCTGTGTGTGTCTGCCCTGCCATGGACTGCACCCCTACATGGTGCTCAGTGCTGCCTTGGTTACTTGGATAAGTAAAAGAGTGAATAAGTTGCATTTATCAGTTGCATTTGTCAGTTTCCTGCACTGTTTCACTCACTGTGATGCATCCTGTTCCACAAGTTGCAAATGGTGGGGAGACTCTAGCCTCCACTGTGGCCCTCAGATATTTAGAGGATGGCATTGCAGAATGTTCAATATACACTTTTGTCACAGGATATTACTACCAATGTACTATGCTCTATCGCATATGCAAAACTTTCATCATTTTATGAACCAAAGAAAATTTTTAGCAGAAGAACCAGGCTATTCCCAATAATGAATCTGCATGCTTTACAACTAAAAGCCCTCCAGGATTTGTTCATTTTTAAGTGACCTGATTTAACCAAGATCATCTGTAAGTGCACGTACACAAGGGGTGGCGAACAGCTCAGGGGACTAAGCCTCTGTGTTTGTGATCAGAATCTTGCTGGTTTGAGCCCTGGTCTCAGCAAAACAACAACATGTATGTCAGCCTTTGAGCAAGGTGCTAACCTCCATTCCATGAGTACTATATGCTGTGACTCCCCAAACTCTGCTTGTCTTGTGGAGAGCAAGATTGGGCAGGCAAAATGCAGCATTCCAGTACACTAATGGAAATGGATCATGCCAGATTTGGAAGTTAAAGAATTGTTTTGGTAAATTTGGATTTTCAGGTAACTTGTGGATTTCATTACTACATTTTGGATTTTTCAATTTTGAAACTGTGATTTATACTAACCATCCCCTAATACAAGGAGGTGTATAAGGTAAGCCGCCCCTTGTTCTGTAACTAGGTCAAGCAGTGGTGTGACAGCTTGGAATAATACAGATCTGCCGTGAGATTTCTTGAATATGATTGAGAGTCTGAAAGTGAATGTGTCACACCAGATGCGTGAGTTGGCATTCCTGATGTACGGGTGAGTGGGAAAATCAATAAGAAAAAAAACAAAAATAGAAAAAGTCTATGCAAACAAATACATATAAAACAAGGCAAGTACAGTAAAACCTCGGATTGCGATCATAATTCGTTCAGGAAACATGCTCGTAATCCAAAACACTCGTATATCAAAGCGAATTATTCCATTAGAAGTAATGGAAACTCAAATGATTCGTTCCACAACCCAAAAATATTCATATAAAAATGATTAATACAAAATATAAAGTAAAAATACATAAAACAAATTAATCTGCACTTTACCTTTGAAAAGAATCGTAGATGGTGTGAGGGAGATGAGAGAGAGGAGAAGAGGAGGGTTATTTTGTAGGACAACTTTCACTATAACTAACGGAATCTCTGTTATCTGTTGGTTCACTGGAATCTTTTTCTTTTGGTGCAACTTTTTTTTGTGACCTTTTTGATTTTGCAGACGTTGCATTGTCGTTAAACAGAGCCATCGCTTGCATTGCTACACCATTATTCGGGTGGTGCTTTCTACTAAATTTTGACTATACGAGTGAGGCACACAGACTGAGACCGAGCATGGGAGACGATTACCCACAATCCCGCAGCGAGAGAGAGAGCATAGATATCTATGGAGAGAAGAACCATCGGCTCAGTTGTGATCACATGACGCTCAGCAGGCAAAAGTATACATAATACTCGTATTGCAAGACCTCAGTCGTTTATCGAGTTAATATTTATTGAAAATTTTTGCTCGTCTTACGAAACACACAAACCAAGTTACTCGCAATCTGAGGTTTGACTGTACTGATTAATAAGGGTTATCATACAATGGACCTCTATGAACTCCACTACTTAAAATTTTTTAGAAGTAGTATGAGATATATAAACAAGTTACTGCTACCAACATGAATGATATACATAAACTGAAAAGCAGACAAAAATGTCCGTGTGGCATTTGAGTCTCTTATCAGGGTGCAGCACCAGACCCTGACAGCCACAGGTGTCACTAGGATCTGAAGAGACCAGGGACCAAGGGGGCTGTCACTTTAAAACTGAGGAAACGGGGGGGGTGCCACCCCGTGATAAAATATGCGGGGTGTGAGATATGTAAAAAATAGGACAGATGCAACTGGGCGAGGGAGCTAAAACTGGTGAGGGATGCTGGTATGACTTGTTGACCGGGGGGGGGCAGTAATTTATGATACCTTTTATGTTTAGTTTTACGATTCTTAAGTGCATAGAAACTTGCCAGGATTCTTGGGCTGTAACCAAGCCTGAGGCTTACAGGTTTATGCTACTGGACACCTGGGCTTGTCCAGTAAAGAATGTTTACTAACCCACAATGTAATTTTCATGCACGAGTAATAACCAAAGGCCATCACACTGTACTAAATACTCTAACTACTTACTAAATATGGACACGTTGCCATCATTTAGTTTAAGACACTCAAGAGAGGCCAAGAGTAAATCTGTCATGTCCAGTCACAACAGAGGAGGCAGACCCCGTTTTGCGGTTCCTAACTGGTTTAATGGTAGAACCGGGAATAACCAAAGCCAGATGAAGAATCCAAAGTCGTAATTGCAAGGCAGGCAAGAGGTTGATGTCCAGGAGCAGTGCAGGACAAAGCAGGCAGGCAGGGGAAGGTAGGTCAATGGAACAGGCGTGACAAGCACGGCAGGCAGAATAGCAGGGCGAATAGGAAGAACAAAAGACAAAGCGTTGCTTAGTATAGCACATCAGAACAATGGCAACAATACTTTGCAACGAGCTTTTGGTCTAGTGAGCTTTATGAAGCGGAGCGATTACCCGGCGATTGCCTGCCGGTGCTTGGTCCCACCCGTGTGGGTGTGACAAACTCAAGTTCAAATAATAGTAAATAGAATTCCAAAAACAAAATGAATGTCAGTGCACTAAAGAAAGACCTTATGTCTTAATCAATACCAATTGTTTCACCCTTTGTGGCTAAATAATGTGTTACTATACACTATAAAATGCTGTTACATTTCTTTAAATATTTCTAATATTTTCCTGTAATAAAGTTTTAAGCATGTGCATCGTTTATTTCCATGGGTGGGCCCAAACCTCTGGCCTGTATGCATCCGTCCGTGTTTTACTATGTTTGTTTTGCTGTCTGAAAGAAAAAAGAACTTAATGGCACTGTTTGCTACCCAGATAGCAAAGTCTTTCTGGCCTGGATGTGGCCCACATAACACATTTTTATCTGGCCCACATGCCGTATGGAATAACGGCGATTGAACGGACCACTCTCGGTTGCCGCATTAGGGTAACATTTGGGTCAGAGCAGGGCCTGATGTTAGCCACAAGTGGCCAGGCTCTGAGATCCAGCCCTATTGTGGCCCACTACCAGTTTCTGAACCTCACAGATGTTAACCTCATAAGAGCTACTTTTCAACAGGAACTGCATACAGTCCCTGATCAGGCTTCAAATGCGTTTTAAAACAACAAAAGTCCAATGTCTTCAAGGATTTTGAATTTGAGAAAAAAACAAAAAAAAAAACAAAACAACGTCCATGGACGTCTGGTGCTGGGTGGGTACTGTCTTCTTGAAGCAGAGACACCCTTTACATTTACAGCATTTAGCAGACACTCATATCCAGAACAACTTCTATTTTCAGCTTGGGGTTAAGGGTACATTATTATTTCTTTAATCTCTACTTAATTAAAATTATTCAATTACACTAAATAAAAATAAGTTCAACCTACTTAACCATAACCCAGTTTCATAGTACAAAACTAATTGCTTTTGGAAAAATCTACTCAAAAAATCAAAGTGTGTTAAACTCAAAAACAAATGAAAACCTATTCCATATAATGAATGAATTTAAAATAAATTCTCAAAAATATGGACAGCCTCCATTGTCACAATTCAAGTTATTTATTCAGGATATACTGTATAAATCACAAGTGACAATCCTTAACACTTTAACAACATAGTTAAAATATGGTAAAACGATTTATCCAACATCAGGTCTCTCTCATCAAGCAGTTTACACCTTAAACAATCATTATCAATGCTTGAAAACCCTACACATCAACAGTAAAAACATCACCCTGAGCATGCTTCCATAACATGGTGTAGCAGAACATAAATCTGCATTCATTTTGATAACCAATACATGCAGTACACTGGTTAAATTTTCAGATGACACCAAGGTGGGTGGTGTAGCAGATACTGAACTAATAGCAGAGAAGCTACAACAGGATCTTGATTTAATTAGCGACTGGGCTGATACCAGGCAGATGAAATTTAATGTAGACAAATGTTGGGTAATCCATGCAGGCAGCAGAAATATAAAGTACAGATATTTTATGGATTCCACTGAAATAAAGGTAGCTGATTATGACAAAGATCTCGGTGTGTATCTGGATGCTTCCATGTCCCATTCTCGCCAGTGTGGGGAAGCAATAAAAAAGGCCAATAGGATGTTGGGTGACATCTCTAGGTGTATGGAGTTTAAGTCAAGGGAGGTGATGCAACGATTATACAATTCCTTGGTAAGACTCCACATAGAATATTGTGTGCAGGTTTGGTCAGCTTACCTTAAAAAGGACATTGCTGCCTTGGAAAAGGTGCAACGTAGGGCTACAAGAATGATTCCTGGTCTTAGAAGAATGTCTTATGAGGAGAGGTTAGCTGAGCTGAATCTGTTTAGCCTCGAGCAAATGAGACTAAGGGGGACATGATCCAAGTATATAAGATTCTAACAGGTCTGGATGCAGTTCAGGTAAATGGCTATTTCCATGTTAGATTAAATACTAGAACTCGTAGCCAAAAGTGGAAATTAGCGGGAGAACATTCTAAAACAAATTTGAGGAAGCACTTCTTTACACAGCGTGTAGTTAGAGTATGGAATAGTCTTCCTGCTAATGTAGCAGAAGCTAAAACCCTGGGTTCCTCTAAATCAGAGCTAGATAAGATTTTAACAACTGTGAGCTATCAGTTAAGTTCTCCCCAAATGAGCTTGATGGGCCGAATGGCCCCCTCTCATTTGTAAATTTCTTATGTTCTTATGATAACTGAATAATTGAGTCATTGATACAATCCTGAGCATTTAATTCTTAGCTATGTAACTGCAACTTGCCATCAAACAGAAGACCTTCATTTAGTTTTCTAAATAATTTCACCTGAGAACAGAGCAAACGCACAACTTTCCATTTATAGTCAATCGAATTTTGAACATATTTCACATACAAACTGTACAGATAAGGGCAGTGTTATTTTAAGTGCTGTTCAATTAAGGCACAAACTGAATGGAGCCTTTATGTCCAGGTACATTCAAATTTGCTACATAGTTCAGTCTTTCAACAAATCATTTTTTCTTATATTATCCTCCAAACACATCAGAATTTCCTGGATGAAGGTGGACGTGAGGATGAGTTCCTTTGGATACTCCAAATTGCAGGCATAGATCAAGCCAAACAACAATATAAATGCATCAGCCAACCTGGGGAGATCACTGAAACCCCCCCCCCAACTACAACAAGGGCGCTCTGGGGTCTGAAGGTGTCCTCCCCAGTTGTGAGGAGGGCAACAGGAATATTATAGTGATATCTGGCTCCTCTTCCTGCAACAAAACATCAATACAATTATTGTGAGACTTCAAGAAATAAGTCTACAACTCAAACTGTATGCTCATTATTACCCTCTTACTTCTGTCTCTCTGTATCGCCTGTTTGTATTTATGCGTCACTTCCATGGCAATATGTATTTTGAAGGTTAATGGTGGTTAAAATAATTATAATTTCTCCTGGCTGTGACATGGTTCTTTTCCAATTCTCTCCTTAGCAACCGCAAAGCAACCCCCCCAAAGGGACAATTGCTGTCGGTTTTGTCCCGCATTTTTTAGGTTGGTTAAATTCGTCAAAATGATAAAATGATTACTACCACCAACTCTTCTCTGCAAAACTATACAGTAATTATTTCTTATTTAAAACACTGAAAGGAGAATTAAGCTTGTTAACTTTATGTTTACAGAGTACTACTTGTACTAATATTACTAAAAGTACTAATATTAACAGCCCTTACACTGCAGGTCTTGAAGAACTGAGTCACCCTCGCACAGTTAGACAGGAAGTGTACGAAGGCACAAAGTGCATCTCTTGTTGACATCATGTTCTTCCTTGATTGACAAGTCAAAAGTAATAATTATTGTACAAATATTTTCCACTCATTCACTGTAATATAGACCTTCCCAACAATGATCCCAAGATGTGCAGAAAAACAACTCAAAACTGATGTTTGTGTAAATTCTGAGTCACTGTTTTTGTCAATAATCAGTATGACTCGAGGGATTCATTTAACAAAGGAATTACATACACTCATGTTTCATGATTTAGGAACCATAGAAAGATTGCTATAATTTGATGACTATACATAATTCTAGTAATAGTAGACTGCATCAGCTAATGTTACACTTAAGTAAACACTGCTCCCTTGTTTAATTTAATTTCGAGTCAGCTTCCTGAATTGGTTTTTGGGCTGCACCATTCTAAAATCAATTCATAAATTTATGAACCATGTTGTAATGATGGCAAAGTTAACCATGAACATACCTGGACATCATAAGTCCCAAGAATCTCCCGTAGAGCCTCTGCTGTCTTGCCCGTTCGTGACGCCTTCTGCCTGTACAAGCTGATCAGATGTGGTGTGTCGGTCAAGCTCTGTGCAAAACATGTTGTGTAGGTTCACATTTGTAACACGGTGGAACTCAGCATACACCTTGCAGATACACAAATAAAAATAAATGTCTACAGAATAGCTAATTATTATTGTTATTCATTCTTATTTTATAACATTTTAAGCATCTTGATAATTTACTAGCTATAGGGATTGCTGCACAGTGCCTGTATTCCATTGCCAAGATCACACATTAAAACACACAATAAAATGAGACTTGAATGTCTGACAAAAATTATTCACTGGCACATGCACACCTATGGGCATTTTAGTAACTCCAATTAGCCTCAGCATGTCTTTCGGCTGTGGGAGGAAACTGGAGGAAACTCCACCACAACATGGAGAGAACACAGACATGTAACCCAGGCAGGGCATGAACCCTGGTTCCAGAAGTGTGAGGCATTAGTGCTAACCACTGCACCACCATGCCGCCCCCTTATTAACATGTTATGAGAGTTAACTTTACCTCCTAACCAGCTTCATTTTACGCCGCTTATTTGCAACCGTTATATTTGTCAATCTCTAAAATGAACGCGAAATTACTTTTTTTAAAAAAAAAAAAAAAAAATCCAGTGAAATGACTGCCTCAACTGTAAGGGCATTTTACAAATCCCAAAAACTCTTCTAAACAGCTACAATAAAAAAAACATACGTAATTACTAAAGTTCTCTGCCAGAAAAATAAACGGATTAACTCTGAGTATTTCTAGAGTCATGATGATGTGGTTGCCTAATGATAGCTATGCTAAAAGTTAACAGTAAAAAATGAAAACCATTTACTTACCGGATAAGAACGCTTATTAGAAGGAGCAACACTTGTGCCTTTAGCTGAGCCTGTAGTTACTTGCATGAATTATATGCAGTCAAACGTTTTACTCGAGAAATCTTCTTCCCTTCATAACGGCATCCATCCATCCATTTTTTGAAAGCGCAACGTTGGTCACGTCAGATGCCACGTGACTTTGTATGCTCAAAATTACGATTTAGTGAGCAATGTTAACTCTAAAACATATAGTCAGGTAAAATGAATACAGTATGACTCACCATAAACATGCAAAAAATTATTGTCGGGTTAACTAATAGACAGGTTTTGATTGCTATACCCATAATGTTTATGAGTTCGAAGAACTGCTGGGGTTTACTGGGTACAATGAAACATATTAGTTCATTATAATGTTGCATAAGTGTTTAATAATGCATTATGCTCGGTCTCTGTCCAAATAGCACACTCATCAGACTTAGAAAACATTTATTTTGCCATAAGCACAAGTGCACATTTGCCATACCTTTCCAATAGAGAAGACGCAAGCAACTCATTTTCAATAAAGTATTTAACATGTGGCCCATTTCTGTTTTGTGACATTTTGGCCACATTTGTCTAACCACAAGGGGACCACTTTTGGCATACATCCGTTTGCCGGTGTTATGCCGAAAAAGGCATCCCTGCTGTCGAATGCATGTCTGTCTCTAACGAGTTGAGCTACTTTGTCGAGTTAGGCTACCGTAGTGCTAATCGATAGCCATAACCCGAACCCTTACCCCCAAAAAACCCTATGTGTGGCCATGAGCCCAGTTTCCCATGCTTCACTCGTGTACGTTCATTTGAAGAGGAAAACTTCCGCAGGACTCCGATCATGGAAGGGTATAAACAAATGTTTATTCCACAGGTTTGGCTAAGTTATCCTCAACAACAAACATACTACGGTAGGAAAACCGTGCGACTCTGTCCTCCTCTGCTGCAGCGTCTTGCCTACTTGCAAGCGACTTGCAAACTAACCCCTTTTTTACTTTTCCGCACCGGCGTATTCATTTGCATAAACCCGCGATGCCCAGTTTTTAAGCCCTTTTATAAGCCTTTAAGGCAAACAAACGTATTCGCCGTTTCCCTTAACTAAGTAAACACAAATACAATAAAATACTTTTAGTTCAATTATAACCATGAGTTTACGTATTAAATTACTAACTACACAAAATAAGTTTAACAGCAAATATAAACACTAAAACATATTAACTGTATTAACTTGGCTCCCACATCTTGTGTGATGTCCGACGGTATTCATGTGTCAATTTTGTCACTATATAGTCACTTTAAAACAACACTGCAAATGTTTACATCCAGCTGCACCTTATATGTATAAATTGCACTGGTGATTGCATTTACTGCACCTTGTATGTGATAAGATACCACAATTGTTCATATGTCAATTTTTATTGTAGACAGCTCTCTAGTTATACCTCACTTTACATTTTTAATTACTTGTTAAGTGTGAATGCACCATTTGGACAACTGCAAAAATTTCATTGTACTCTGTACAATGACAATAACGGAATATAATCTAATCTAATCATTAATCTAAACAATCACCCTTCCTTTTCCAGATAGAGACAAGTACTGTTTTCCAGTCAGTTGGGATATCTTCCAACAAAACAAAACAAAACAAAACAAAACAAACAAAGCTTGCCTCCAATGCCAGGAGGACAGCCTTACCACTAGCCTGGAGACGTTCACCCAGCAGAACCCAGAAGCCTGTGATCAGTTTTGAGAACCGTGGACCCAGAGATGTCCAACATCCTAGCTGGAGGGTCAGCTTTAAACAACTGCTCAAAGTAGCCAGCCCAGCGGGCCACAACTGCAGTGTCATCTGTAAGGGCTGTCCCATCACCCGCCCTGACTGCAAGTCACCGAGGAACAGATTCAGATGTGCGTAATGCTTCGATTCCTCTGTAAGCAGGATGTGGGTCACTAGACTACAAATGGTGTATCATCTGCTCACAGCCGTCCTCCCCAGTTCCCAGTACGGACTGGAGTTGCCACCAAGTCATAGGCGGCAACTCCTCTTTATAATATCCAGGGTGCCCTGCGAGATGATACACCAGCAACACCAGCACAAGTGTTGGCAACCTTCTGGATCTTCCGACGGAAGAGAGGAATACACTATATGGCCAAAAGCATTGGGACGCCCCTCCAAATCATTAAATTCAGGTGTTCCAATCACTTTCATGGCCACAGGTGTATAAAATCAAGCACCCAGACATGCAGACTGCTTCTACAAACATCTGTGAAAGAATGGGTCTCTCTCAGGAGCTCACTGAATTCAAGTGTGGTACCATGATAGGATGCCACCTGTGCAATAAGTCCATACGTGAAATTTTCTCACTACTAAATATTCCACGGTCAACTATTAGGGGTATTATAACAAAGTGGAAGCAACTGGTAACAACAGCAACTCAGCCACAAAGTGGTCGGCCGCGTAAAATCACAGAGCGGGGACAACACATGCTGAGAGACAGTGTGCAGAAGTCGTCAACTGTCTGCAGAGTCAATAGCTACAGACCTCCAAAGTTTGTGTGGTGTTCAGATTAGTTTAAGAACAGTGTGTAGAGAACTTCATGGAATCTGATTCTGGGTTTGGTGGTTGCCAGGAGAACAATACTTGCCTGACTGCATTGTACCAAGTGTAAATATTGGTGGAGGGGGGATTATGTTGTAGGTTTTTTCAGAGGTTGGGCTTGGCCCGTTAGTACCAGTGATATGAACTCTTAATACTGCAGCATTCAAAGTCATTTTGAACAATCTCATGCTCCCAACTTTGTGGGAACAGTTTGGTGACGGCCCCTTCCTGTTCCTACATGACTGCGCACCAGTGCACAAACCAAGATCCATAAGGACATGGATGAGTGAGTCTGATGTGAAGAAACTTGACTGGCCTGCACAGAGCCCTGACCTCAATCTGATAGAACACCTTTGGGATGAATTACAGTGGAGACTCCTAAACCTTGTGGACTAAAATGTTGGTGCCATTCATTCTTATGTAAACACAATTTGCCAATATTTTAGTCAGAAAAAAAGTATCGAGGTTGTGTCCATATATTGTGCAATAAGTCGGTAACATAATTACAGTGACAGGCGTAAGCAGGATTCAGGAGATACTCAAACTGCTCTGTCCACTGCTTGACTATTTCCCCAGTTGAGGTCTAAAGTACAGATGGGCGATCCACATTTTTTCAGTTCCGATCCGATTCCCATACACAACTGCCGATATCGATACAGATTCCGATACAAGAGCTCTTTTTACTTTGTTATACTTTGTATATTATTTTTTTAAAGCGAGTAAATACAGATGGGAAAAAATGTATGACAAAAATTATTTAATTAGGCTATTACAAACATACATAACGTACTGCTACACCTTGTTTGTTT
>JAODKF010000116.1:1462164-1474025 GCA_026779585.1 Mormyrus proboscirostris
TAATAATAATAACAATAATAATAATAATAACAATAATAATAATCAGGGATGGACATAACTGGTACGCAAGTAAGCATTCACCTTCAAAAACAATACATGCGACAACTGATTGTGGTAACAGTGTAAATGTGTATTTATTTTATGCGCATTTGCACTGATATGAAAACAAAATATAATCCATTTTAATCTTTATATGCTAACTCTACTTCATTTGCGGTATACAGGTTAAGATGCAAGGTATATTACTGTCTTATCAGTGCAAATGCACATAAAATAAGTACGCATTTAGACTGTTACAAACAATCGATTGTCACACATATCGTTTTTTAAAGGTGAATGCGTACTTGCATACCAGTTATGTCAATCCCTGATGATAATAATAATAATAATAATAATAATAATAATAAATAACTGGTAAAGATGCAACAGATGAGGAAAAGACAGACAGCACAGAGCTCCTCCAGACCATGATACAAACAACAACATACACAGATGATAAAACAGAGTAAGTTGACAGCAGTAAACAATGCAGTAATAAACAATAAACCATTTAAAAATATATATATTAATAAACAGCTTAGATCACCGGGAAGGCTTCCAAATAAAGAAATTAGTGTTCAATTTAAACAAGCATTTTTAACAACATTGGGGTGTGTTCGTCTAAACCTATCCCCCAACGTCACCCACTGGGTACACAACTGGATGCCATGGAAACAGACCTAAGAAACCCACTGGGTGTTACCTAGTAACCGCACCAGCAAGGATGCCGATGCTGGTTTCACTGGGAGGCATGGAGGAGTGGCTGGGCAGGGCGGTGACGCTGAGCTTCACCGTGGCCAGCCCCTTCTCCGTAACTCCAATTCTGCAGGGGGGAGGGTGATCGCGCATTATAAAAAGCCCATCGGCTGAAGCCTGAACTGCTGCAACAAAAGGCAATCGGAAAGCAAACCTGGCCACTAATTTCACAGCCACATGGGGGACAGTAGTCCTGTATCCATTTCACAGATTCCATGAAGGTGTTATTAACACTACCTAGGACCTAAATCACCAGAGAGCACATGAGGGAGACTCACAGAGCGACTGGCCCCTGCAGGCCACTGATGATTCCATCCAGGACAGCCAGACCCTCATCCAGGACAAAAGCCAGGCTGATCTCTCGCGACTCCAACAACTTTACAATGTTCTTGGCCCCGTTGTGGCCCCCCACCTGGCACAAACCACATGACAACACTGCTAACTGTGCTCCAAGTTCAAGAACCACAGTCAGGCTCTTTATAACGTGTTCTGTATTTGGGGCACATACTGCCTGTCCCTCTTCATTCTTGCCAATAAGAAATCACACCCCACGTTGCCCATTAATGTGGATAAATGCACATTTAAAAACTCTTCCTGCGACCATGGTTGCAGCTGAAATCCTAAAGGAGCGACAGCATCGATATTAAAGTTTCATCAGTTTTAAAGTATTAAAATGCAAAGTAAGGGTTGTTATTAGTTAAAGGATTTACACCAAACTCACCTCTTCATCATGACCAAGTCCAATGTAGAAGCCACGTCTGGGTACGTAACCACGCTCGACCAAGAACTCCAGTGCCTGCAAAATCCCCTTAATTTACAGACAAAAATGTCCTTATCAGTCATTGCAACAAACGCATACGGTGGTTTTATCATGAGTACTGTAGTCAATAAGTCTCAATAATAAGAGTCTATACACTGACGTCTAGAAAATTACTTTTGTATGAAAATTGAGGGCAGAGAGGCACAAGCACGCCTTTCCGTTACTCCAATAAATTTTGTTCAACCATCACCGACCACGTGAAAAGCGCCGGCTGATGGAGGCGCACACGGCGGGTTCATAGGATGCCCTTGACCGAACGCTGTCTGTCTCTCGCTCCCTACCCGCCTTATCCACAGCATGCCAATTTGTTCTCCTGCCTCCCGCTCATAACAGGTGTGAGACAACTGAGATCTGAACTGTGACCGAAGCTGTCAGACGTGACGGCATCAGGCCGTCTATGAAATCCGTGATTACCCAAAGGGAAGCAGCAGAGTAACGCAAACAGAAGGGCGAGATAGACAAGGCAAACCATCACCAGCAGGCAGGGGCCCGCGGGCCTTGTCTTGCCCATCAGCAAGAGTGGGGGAGATCATCGTGACTGATAGTGTAGAATGCCCACCACAGCAGAATGCTTGTCGTCGATGGTTCCCCGGCCATATATGAACCCGTCTATCTCCGCGCCAGAGAAAGGTGGAACATCCCAGCCGTCGCTCTGCATTGCAGGCACCACATCGATGTGGGCAAGCAGCATGTAAGGCTGTAGGGAGGAGTCCGAGCCCGGAATCCAGAAGAGGTGGCTGTAGTTGGACACCACCTCATGCTTCACCAGAGGAGAAGAGAACACTGCAGGAAACACTGGTGACCAAGAAAAATAGGTCAGCACCACCTGAACCAGAGCAAATAACACAGCACAGTTTTATTACATGTGGATGGTAAATTGTTTTTCCATACCTGGTGTAAAGTGCTACTGATAAATGCCACCTTATCGTCTAAGTGCCTCAGTGGTTTTCTTTATCGTGATATAATATTGTTGGGGACTTTAGGAAAGTGGATATCTGCTGACGTCCCTCATATCTTCAAACAACACAAGACCCAGAGAATGCTCTTATCTCCTTATGACCTTAACCGATTTCAATCGTGACAGCAGTATCTCTACTTTATTACAAGTTAAGCGCTACACGCGTGCACAAGGAGCAGAGGCGTGATCTCTGTCTGCAGCGGGAGGCTCAGCGGCATTCACCTTTTTGCAGGAAGCCCCCGAACTCCTGCAGCGCGGTCGTGTTCAGGTCGTTCTCCGCAAATGACACGGTGGGTATCTGGATAGCCTCTTAACGACAGATACATAATCGAATTAATGCATGTACTCATCCATCAGAATAGCAATCCAGCCACAATATAATTTGTGGAACATTATCACAACCCTCAAAGCTTGTTACCATATTACTGACAATACATTTCAAAGTCGTTTTATATAATTTGTTGCGTAGTCTTCAGTGCAACCTTAGCTGTGACAAGTTTAAAATAGTGTAACTGAATCACTGGCTTATCGATTTAAGACTAAAAATGCTAAACAAGTCGTGGTATGTATGCTACCTTTCAGATTGCCTAGGAGCTGCTTTCTCTGTGCTGCGCTTAGATGCGCTGAGATAGTGGCTGTTCTCTCCCATTTTCCGAGCAAAAGCCCGGAATTAACATCCAGCGAAAACGTCCGGATCGTACCAACAAGTAGCACGACAACCAAGACCAGTATGAAGCTTAGAAAGGCAATTCTCAAAAATACAAGCACATTCGGTCCCCTTGACTGCCCAGTCATGTTAGTGCCGCTCCCTGATGTTCGAGTAGCGTGAATAAACGGAGCGACAAGACTTCCGGTTACATGCTTCAAAATAAAAGTGACTTCGTCTGTCGATAAATGCAGTCATACTGGTTATCAATATTACATGCTTCGTGGAGTACTGCATTCAGATGTAACATATTAAAACGAATCCAAGTAACAGCTTTTCAAAGATGTCTCTACACAAAATAAAAACAAAAGGCAGACGACTCGAGCAAAACCTATAGATCTTAATCTGTGCTCAGTAATTTGAGTAAGGTAGCTGTCAGTTTAATTTCTGCAGCTGCCCAACTTTACTTCCTTTGCTGCCACCTATTGATAATTTAATTTGGTGTGATTGGCCTCTAAATGCAATCTGGTGTAGATATTCTTCCGTATAATTATTTAATTGGCAATACAATCCATCAAATGCTTTTTGAGTTTTCACATTCACAAGATTAAATGTCTTTTCTAATTACCCTTCTTTTTGCAGCAATAAGGGGTACTGCTTCAGTTTTGGTCATGTCTCAAATTTTGACCAATTTTAGAATTTCATACCCAGGTAAAGTTTGAAAAGATAAATAATATACTTTTTGAGTTGTCACACTAATGAAGTGTATGTGGCTGCCCTTCCATTTGCCATCAACATGCAGCCGCAGGTCTGGATCCAGGTATAATCAAACCAGGCAGCGGCCTAAGGCTAGATTTGCACAAGGAGGCCCAGACAAAGTCATGAAAATCTACATATTCCTATCTGTCACGTTCGACGGGCGAGCGAGCGATCAAGCAGGCGAGCAGAGCCAGAGGGACGGGGAAAACGGGGTTTGTTCTGGGCTGACGGAGGCAGACGGCAGGCACAGCACATGACAATACAATGACAGATCTGACATACTGGGGAAAGATGCGGACTAAATACACAGATAGGTCAGGAATTAACAGGACACAGGTGATCACGATCAGGGCATCACACGAGGTAATGAGGTGGGCTTGGCACACAGGAGGATGGTACGGAGCTGGGCGTGACAATATCTAACTTAAATTTGAGTACTTGTATTTAATTGATTGTATTAAATAAAACTATACACAAGATCAATTTTCTCCCGCTTAAAGCATTGCCTAGTGGGTCCCTGAAAAGGTACTTTTTGGTTCCTTTAGTCTCAAAATGAAACAGACCTCAGATCATTGACTATACAATGTTCCTGGGGAGTTTGACAAAGATACATTTGTCACAAGATCAAATGTCTTCTGTAGATTGCCCCATCTTACTTTGTTGGCACCTACTGTTGCACCTGTGATTTGTTTGAAAATTTGATCAGTTCCAGATCTTTGCCCATGCAATGCATCTGCAAAGTTTGAAAAGGTTAAAATACTCTGAGTTACAGGGTATCACACCAACAAGGTACATGTTGGCGGTGGCAGCAGACAAGTCCGTACACTAGTAACAACAGTAAAACAAACCCCAACATGAGACATAGTAACATACCCATTAGTGGTCAGCATAATATTTACATCATTCAAAAACAGATACATCTGTTGTTATATCTTACATTGTGGTTTGTTTTGATGTTTCTTAAAACAAAATGGGGTTAAAAAAAAGGTGCTCAAAAAACAAAACCAAATATGCTAAATTAAATGTAAGTTTTGGATTTTGTCTGCATGTAGCATCATTATACTGAAACACACAAGAACAACAAGTTAAATCCTTTAATGATAAGTGGTGAAGGTCCTTAGACTAAAATGTATAAGATCACTTTCTCCAGGTTATGGTTGCCGTTCTGAAACCATCCGTCTTCACCTTCCTTTTACCTACCTAGACAGGACTGCAAACATGACTGTAAATGGACAGCAGTTTCGCTTATACCATTTCCATATAACCACTTCCGGCTCCAAGTGAACACACACAAACATCATATAAAACAAACTATTTCTAAATTCAGTATCTACTCATTTCCATTCAAAAAAAAAAAAAAACATAAATCCAATTCATGGATCCCCCTTTCCTTTACATGGAGATTAAGCTTTATAAGAGAACCAGTGTTTGTTTATCTGGCAAAATTTTCCCTTTGTTACTATGGAAACCAATAGAAAGAGCCAGAACGAGGTAGCAGAAGTTACTCCTCCCCAGAGACCAACGGAGGATCCTCTGAGGTGGCAAAGGATGACAGATCCCCTAGCAACTCTCCCTCATGGCCAGAACGGTCAAGCGGCACAGCAGAGGGACTGTCCAGGGCACCCTGCATCGCACTGAAAATGAGGTAGAAGAGGAAGGCCACCAACAGAAAGACCAGCATCTGGATCCATATCGGCACCAGATGGCGCCGAAGCTCCTGCCTCTCCTTAGTACCGGGGCTGGACGGGGTGTCAGGGTACTTGAACTGAACGGGCCTCCCTGCCGCCCCTTTTATGGGCCTGCGGCAGGTGGCACTAGAGGGCAGAAGGAAGGAGGGCACATTGTCAGCACAGCTGCACCACATATCCCATGATGCCTCCCTACAATCTGCTAAGGAAGCAGTTACCCATTTTGAGAAGCTTACGTCTGCCTAATGAAGCCCCAGTTATTACCTGGATCATTAACTAATGTTTTATCACATTTAGTATTAGTCCTTAGACTGTACTTTAATAATGTGCAAGTTGTAAATTAATAAATATTCATTTATTATTCACAGGCAAACAGCATTACATTTCTTAAAATGCAAAAAAAAAAAAACCCATCAACACATTCAGTAAATTGTTTTAAATGTAGGATCATTTAATTCTACATCCTTTTACCTATCAAACAAGCCAGACGACCAGAAGACATGAATTATCTGGTTCAGGAATTACCTTATTCCAGTGGGAGTCCGTTCCGTCCCAGGAAACATCTCCATCAGAATATCACTCGCAGGCTCCTGTGGGATGTGGGGAAAGCAGCGTCTTAGACTGGCTTACTGAACTAATTCAATACCAGCAGTAGCATCTACAGCTATTTCACGGCAAGCACTATCAACGTTAAGCTGCAATTATACAGGAATAAAGCCAGTAACACAGAAGAAACCTGCAAAATTTTCTTATTTGATGGTACATGAGGATCATGAGATTAATTTACTTTTACAGGAATATATGTGTTATAATTAAAAATAAAGCCATTGAACAAACAGAAGTATATATGGAAAAATGCATTTGCCTTGAACTGAGGTGTGAACACAGATGGTTTGGGACTGAAGGTCGGCGATTTTCTTGTGGCGTTTTTGTCCTTCATCAGGTCCTGTCAATGGCATGAAAACACCAAAAAGTAATGCAAATTCTCCTCTCAATTAGCATCACACAGACCTTAAACCCAGGCAAAAAAAAAAAAATTAAAAAAATCTAAAAAAATAACCACATAAGCTTAAAGGAATCTGACAGGCTGATTTGAAAAGAAACTTTCGCGTTTGCTGATTTAGCAAGTTTGTCTGCCTCACAGGCAAAAACAGAGGAAACCGACAAATATGAATGAGAGGGACCTGCACTGTTCTAGATATCCTTAGTAATATATTCAAAGAAGAAACTGCTGAGGAATGAAAAATGGAGGGAAGAAGTCACAATTACTTCTTTTGCTCAGCTGACAGCTGCACACAAAAGTAGCTTAGATTTAACCCACAGTTGAGTTCTCAAGTTAAACACCTTCAAGGTTACAACAGCAGAGCTTCTCCTGAAGTAGAAGCTTACAATTCCATGGATTTAACCGCTACAAAGCCAAGGGTCTGGAGAAGGTCACATGACAGTTGCCATGTTGACCACTACTAACCATTTGGCTGCTGGGTCCCAGTGGCATTTCACTGTTCACACCAACCTTGCTGCTTGTAGCTACTTTGCTGATGTCAGGGCTCCTGCTTTCCAGCTGCAGTTTAGTGGAAAAATATTCATAAACATCTTCTTTACACCAGGGTTCTCCAATTCCTGGGGGGCCAGTCTGCAATACAGTTTGCAGATTTCCCTGCTCAGACACACCTTATTCAGCTCGAGCCAATTGTCAGGTTTAGTAGGCGTGTCTCAGCAGATTGGCCCCCCAGCACTGGAGCCGGGGAACCCTGCTTCACATCATGGAAATCAGGGCCGAAACTACACGTCACAGGCCCAAATCATCTGACACCTAGGTTTATAAAATATATCCAAAATTAGTAGTACCATCGCAGTAGCCTGAGCACCATCTCAACCACTGTCTCCAGTAATGTTGGGCTTGGGTCACTGATATCATTCATTCAAAATAATAATTAATGAAATTTAACAAGTCTAAACAGACCAGTCTGATGGAATGCCTCACCACACTCATAGCTTGAAGTTGCAACATTTGTCAGATTTACAGTGACAGTCTTTACATTTGTGCTGCCTTCCCAACCAAACAGAAGCCATATGATATGCACGCTACGCAAAGGACAACTTCTGTGGAGCCTGAACGGTTAACTTCCAGTACACAAATCGGTAAAAGGGTAGAGTTAGATAAAATCTGTAGAAAGGGACAGGCACATCCATGTGAAGAGGCATCAGTGATTTAGTTAATTCTTAGTGGGAATGGACGTCAAGGAAGAGGCACTTTCCTCTTCGACCAGTTGAGTGATGCTGAAGGACTGGAAGGTGCAACAGGGGGACCTGAGTTCATCTACAGATGCGTGCCGGAGACTCATCTGCAAGGACTGTGTTAAAGGAGAATAGAGGTTTGTATGCTTATGTTCACATTCGACTGCATAGAGCTGTGCATCAAAAGTGGATAGAAGAGAACTAATGAAACACCTCTTAGGAGTGAAAGATGTGAAAAGGTGAGGAGAGAGAAGCGGAGAAACAATTTCTTTAAAAAAAAATATATCTATCATCCAAACTTGCTCAATTAGGCAAATAGTATTAAAATGACCCAAGAATTGTGTTGTCAGAATGGTATTAATGAACTGGGCTGTGATCAATCAGGAATCCCCCTCTTTCTGTTACAAGAATAAGCACAAAATAACCATTTGGTGTGAATAACCCTAACCTGTCTGCCATACAGCAGTATGACCAGGGAAGTTTGGATGTGTCTGCATGTCAGTAGTCAGGTAGGGTGCATGTGGTCCCCACTGCCGTGTCACCCGGGTGACCATGCGTCCCATTCAGATGATGGAGGCTTGTTGTGATAGACGGGGGAAAAAAAAAAGTACCCCTGATACAGTCGGCTCTCTCTGGGGTCTGGACGCATGGGCCTGGCTCCTCGCTGCACCGCGGCGTGTCAGGCTGACGGGATCCCCCTTTGGGTTTACAGCATGCAAATCCAGCATGGGCTCAGGGCCTCTGCACTCCGCAACAGCAGCACACACACATACACACAGCACAAGAGCGGAAGCACACTGGCTAGAGTCTTACACAACACTCCGCAGAATGTGGGTCACCTAGCTGATAAATAATGAGCCAGTGGTGGAAGGTTATCGTGTTACCGACGGCAGCAATGCGCAGAGAACGCGCAGTCACGCTATTGTCAAATGGCAGATATCTGGTTCAACATTTAGGGACGAATCAAAGGGCACCATTCACTCCCTCAGTCCATAAAGCAAAATCTGCAATTCTCTCAGGTTTTGTCGTTAAGACAAAGAGATGGTGAAATCAGGCTATAGTGAAGTTACCATTCCAGAAGATGGCAAAAAACACTGGGGGTAGTATCTGTCATCACCCTGAGAGCGCAGTCCCACCTGTCCAGTAAAAGGAAATGAGCAACTGAGTCCTGCTTTCCCATAATCAGCTCTCAACTTGAGAAATAGATGGATACCAGTGCCAAGAGCTAAAGCAATACATAAGGAAATCAAAAGCCCATTTGACATTCTCAGCCAGCGTTTCCCAATCCGGTCCTTGGGGACCCATAATCAGTCCATGTTTTTGCTCCCCCAAAGATCCCTGCCAGACAGTCAACATTTTTGCTCCCTCCCACTCCTGAGAGTCTCCGAGGACCAGACTGGTACTCACACTGTTCTAGGCTATATAGATCTTATTTAACCAGTGATTTCTGATAACAAGAGTGGCAAAAACCTTTCAAACTTTCAGAGTAGCTGCTTTAAGGTGGTACAGGGATATCGGAAGATGCCCTGCTAGGCATCCTCACCTGGCTGTGTCCCTCATGGTCTTGCTCCTCGTCAGCCTCCAGGTGGCCCCCTGCGTGTACTGAGCCTGAGAGGAAGCACAATGACATCTTAGGGAAGCAGCCTTAAAATGCAACACACAATGCTTCTCAAAGGGCTTGGAAACTGCTGAATTGTGACCAACCTGTAATTAGAAATCAGAAAAATGTAATCCAATTAAGATTTGGTGTAGTCATACAAAAACACAATTTCTTATCTATATAAATGATATTTAAAACAAAACACTATTGTAGCAAAATATATTTGTATACACAATTTTTTTATAAAAGATTTTCCAATTCCCGGTTTTAGCTGAACAGCTACCTACAAAAACATTCATTGCTTCCAACACAAACAAAACAAGGAGGATTTTTCTTCACACCATAATCATGTTCTTCATCATCAGCATCATCATCATCATCATCATCATCATCATCATCATCCTCGACATCAGAGTACTGGGCTGCGTATCCAGCACCATTGAGTGGGGGCTGTGAGACAGGCTTCAGTAATATCCGCAGCTTTTTCTCATACAGAGTTCTGGTGGAAGCTGACACAAACAGATGGAACGCCATAAGCCACCGAAGGAAAACGCTTCGTATTCAACTATTACAAAGCATGACAACCACACACATGAACCGATTCTAATTAGCTGAATGTTTTCAGAACAGCATGTCCAACAGGCTTACTTCTGCGTTTTACAATATTCTCCCCAGCATTTGGTCTCTGTGGTATCAGGAGGAAGAGAAATCAGCATAGTTGCTCAATTATTAGAGGGAAAAAAAAATCCACTAGATTCACAAGAACACGCAGATTTAAATGGCCAATTCCAACCTTAATGTTTTCATTTTCCATACGCATAAAGCATTTGAACAGGTCCAGTGTAAAGAAAAATGGAAGCCAGTAATTCTTTACTTTTCCAATTCCTCTCTTCACCAGAAAAGTCTGGCTGTGATTATGCTGGTGGCTTAATGGTTTTCTGTAGGCTTCAGTCGTACGATTTGACTGGATGCAGGTGCTGATGGATCCAGCACTATCTGGAAGACGTGGGTATGTGTATACCAGTATTAGGGCTGGGCAATTAATTGAATTTTTATTTCAATTACAATTTTGGCCTCCTATGATTATCAAAACAAAATTACGGTGATAAAATGGTTATTGTGCGACATTTCATGCCACAATGACATTCCCATTCTGACGTGTTATAAATCCACCGCAGCCTTTTCCAGCCCCTTTTTTTCCCCCTCATTTTAATTATATTTGGAAATCCACTCTTAAAAAGACAAGTTAAAAAAAGAAAAAATCAATAAATGCAAGATATTGCCAAAGTCAATGAGTTATCGCGTTAAATAATCGTAATTTCAGTGCTGACCAAGATAATCAAGTTTATGATTTTTGCCATAAATCAAAGAGCCCTAACCAGTATATAAAGTCTACTGCCGAGCCATGCATCTCACCGACGACAGGCCCAACATTAACACCGTACTGGAGCAGCCTGGCCTTCAGCTCCATGTCAGTCAGCAGGCTCACGTCCATCCCTTCTAACTCCTTGTTCTGCCCTTCGTCCTGAATGCTGGCTTCTCCCTAAAGGAAACACAGCCGGCGGAAATGTACTGAACGGTTTTCCCCTCTAGCAGCAAGTAACGAATGAGCATCACATCATAAGTTTGTATGTCAGGAGGGTTACATTCCAGGGTCTAGTAAAAAAAAAAAAAAATGGATGTGCACATATCCCTGCATAATCCTGAAAAGCTTTACACAAAGGCTTATGAGGCACATGACCTGAAATTTCATTTAAACAAGACAGTAAAGCTCACATTTACGCCTCTTTAGGTTCCCTGAATGTTCTTTTGTTGCACTTCTGGTCCTTAAATAGTCTTATTAGGTCCTTGCTTTATCAGAAGTTACTGTGTAGCTCCTGCTCCAGTCCTGCTTACCCTCGTACCTGGACATTCACTGGAAGCTCAGCCTGGCCGCATTTACGCCTAGCCGACTCCTTGACAGCACATATGCTTGCAATGTGCCATTTGCCTCACCTATACGTTCCTTAGGACAAAAGCGTTCGCTGAATATGTCAGTAAGTGAGTGGTCATCAAGTAGAAGTGCAGAGATAGCAGGAATCGGCTTCATGATGTCGCTGTCCACTGCACCGCAAAACAAATTACTCCAGTATGTGGGGGAGGCAGTTATTTAATGATAGCCAAGCCGTGGGCAACAGTGCAGCTAAAAATTAAACAGAACTATAAATAGGGCATCTGTAGGAGGAGCACATGACATCTTACATACCGCCCGCTGCTGACCGCCCATGAGCGAGCGAGCTCATGTGGCACCAAGCAAAATTCAGCAGAATTTGCAATGTGACCATGAGATTCACAAAAGTGAAGTTTCTCAAAAATCT
>JAODKF010000116.1:1474125-1500748 GCA_026779585.1 Mormyrus proboscirostris
ATGTGGCACCAAGCAAAATTCAGCAGAATTTGCAATGTGACCATGAGATTCACAAAAGTGAAGTTTCTCAAAAATCTAATGATACAAAACATTAGAAGACAGAATAAAAATTGGTTATCCACTCCAAGATAGCACGCATTGCAGAAAGAAAAACACATTACAAAACTTTGGTCTTAACAAATGTGACGTGTCACCTTAAAGAGAGGCACCAGAGGCATCAAAAAAGCATAATGGAACGGTCTCCCAGTTTTAGTTGATATTTCATTTCTAGCTAGTGTATGGAGAATAAGAATGGATAAATATGCAGGAAAATGACAGCCCTCCTGCCAGCTGAAAACACTGACTTGGTATAATGTGAATGCCTAATTTCAGCTGATTTCAGCACATTTGGGCAATAAAAACCATCGTTATTTTTATATTTTTATTTAATGATGCAGTTTTAGTTCTGCTGCATCTGTGATCATCATTTATACCTTATTGGCTCTATACACTTAAAATACTTAGACAAAATTGCATATATTCGGATGCACTTCATCATTTAAGAGAGTACTTAATAACGGAGGAGGGGGCTCCTAAACCTTCCCCTTCTGCCCTGCGCGGTCCAGCCAAGTTGGGGTACTTAAAACCCGACCGGACGTGGTTCCAACCACACAACACTGCAACAGCTGCACGGTTGCTGCAAGTCCCTGTCTGCTGACCTCAGCTCCCTTGTAGAAACACATTTAAAACTTGGCTGAAGTCCCAGGCATCCTGTAAGCTCGGATCATTGCAGTTAAACACTCCCCTCAGCGACACGCTAATAATATCTGCATTGGCGATTCAGAGCTGCGCTTTTTGTGTAGGATAATGCAATAATCCGCCAGCTTGTCACAACGTGACCAACGTTTAACATTTTAACATCTTACTCACTTGACAGACGCCCTCAAACAGAAAGACACATGGTCAGGGTGGCAAATGTAGGACACAAACATAAGTAAGAAAAAATAAATTAATTAATGGACTTAAACGTGGGCCTTCAGAAAATGCCACTTGCACCTGTAGTTAGGAAGCAACTTGCCCAAATAACCGCCCGTTTTCGACAGATGATTGATCTTCCAAGGTTACGAGATGACAGACACCATAATCGATGAAGTCCGAGTCGGGTTACACCTTAAACCGAGAAGAGGAGCCACTCACGCCACTGCCGCCCGCCTGCCCCCTGCTTTCGTCCTCATCGCTCGAGAAGTCGGCGCCCGGCCTGTCGGCAACGTGCCTACGGTAGAGCTCCACGTACGCCTCTTTCCCACTATCTGCGGCCGGCAGTGGCACGCTGTGCGCCGCCAGCTCCGACCGGAGCCTCCGCTTGGAGAGCTGAGCGGGGTCCTCCACGAACGAGGGCATATCGGGGCAGCCTTCAGACCGGACTGCTGCCAGTGCTCAGCCCAGGGGGGGTCTGCCGGCCCTACGATGGCGCGAGCTTATAGCGCTGTAGTGTACTCAACCCCCGCCCCCAAGGCGCTACAGTTTTATTTTTTTTGTCTTTACTTGTTTTAATGGTCCCCCCCCCCCCAAAAAAAAAGTCTTTAAAGCATAATATAATTAATTGTACATAATGACTTATATCCTCAATTATTCAATTTAAAGGGCAAATAGTTAGAAAAAGCTTTTTTTGGTGTTAATTTATTGAATTATACAAAATACATTTGTTCGATTTCACTCTCGGCAAAATCACAGAAAATTACAGTAACTTGTTGGGAAAAAACAAGAACAACCACGTAAAAGTGTTAATAGCTTGGAAAGGGAGCGGCGCGTGCAAACAGGTCAGCACTACACAGTAACGTAGTTTCATCTCGGTTCACGAGCTACAGGCTGGCTAAACTCTTACATCCTGTAGTATTCATCTACTTTGCAACGATACATTCAAACAGATACGGTGAAATGACTGGTTACATATTATATTGACATGGTTAGGCCTAAGTAAATGGCATAAAAACGCCCGAAAATGACTCCGACCTTACTGCTCCAGTAGGTGACGCTCCTTCGTCCGCCGAGAAGCTAATTTCCCGGCAAAATCGTGACGTATTTAGCTAGTTTCGCGACATTCCGTGCCCTGCTTAATTCTGCTTAATCGCATGAATTAAAAAATAATAGCTTTTTAGGATGTATTCATTATCAAGCCATTTGTTAGTTTTCATTCATGCCATTAAAATGTTTTGTTTTATTTTTGTTGTCCATGCTCTCTACAATAGGCCTAATGGACAAGGATTTAGCTATCTGAAATTCCACTCTGCTCACTCTGAAATCTGAAATTCCACTCTGTGCTCAATGGCTTTAGATCCTACATGAGATACCAAATAAAATCACATAGGAATAGAAAGCCATAAAACACAGAAAGGATGAATAATATATTGAAGTCTTCATTCAGCTGCCTTGCTGTTGTAACAGCCCATTGCTGATTTTCAGACCAGGTTAAAGCAGGTTCCTGTTCACTCAAAATGTATGGGCAGATTTATAATTGTCGTAGACCTTGTTTGTTTGTTTTTTAATCATGGACGTAAAATGAGCAGTGTCTTGTGGTCACACATATTTTAATCAAAAAAGACTGGAAATGTGAAACTGCAGCAAACTTGCCATAGAAAAGGTGCATTTTCAAATATAAGCAACATTATAGACAAGGCATCTGATAAAAGTACAGAAAAGGAACGAGAAATGCCCAAATAATCCCAGGCTTAGTCACATGCTGGTGGCACCGTCCTTCTGATAGTAATCTGGGGATTTACAGGTATCCCTAGACCAGAACCTTCAATCTTCAAGCCAATTCTTTCTAGACAATCTTTATCAGACAAATGCTGACTTCTGGTGACCAAAGGCAGTCAACCAACCATTCTCAATAAAAATGTGGGAAAGATAAAAAATGTCAGAAACTGTGCTTTACTGCGAAGTCAGAGCAGTCTTTAGGAGACTTCTCACCTCTGTTTTTCTCCTTTAACAAACTCTTCATTGATCATACTTTTATTGTCTGTCGGAGTAAAATGGTTTGCCTAAGAACCACTGCTGTCCACCTTTTAGCTGAGTCTGATTTTACACTTTATTGGTTACAGCAAATGTATGTAGCAGTCACTTTTGTCCAATGCGGCATACAACTGAAAACAGAATCAGACAGTCCATGTTGCGATTGACGGTTAAGGGCATTGCTCAAGGATCCAGCAGTGAACTCTGCTGAATGAGGGATTTTTCAAATGTGAGAAATGTGAACCACACACTACCCCCACCCCCCAGTATTCAGGCTGCAGGCCACAGAGGAGATGCTGGGGATTGAACCCAGGGGGCAGCGTGTGGCTCATCGTGTGGCCCTTAACCCCCAGCTCCCTGGGTGCCCCAACAGGTGGCTGCCCTTTGCGGACAGCTTACTCTACAAAGAACAAGTTGAGGGAGGCGTAAAAGACAATTTCCCCACAGGAATCAATAAAAAGTATCAATCAATCAAAGAGTGTTTGACCACTGAGCCACACCCTTCTGGCCTATTACTTTTAATTCCATCGCCCCGTTTTCTGTAACGGCTTATCTTGTTCAGGGTTGTGGTCCCGAGCCTTTATCTGAGGCTATGGGCACAAAGCAGGGAACAACCCAGGACGGGGCTCTATCCCATTACAGGGCACAGTCACACATCACACACTCACAAATACACACCTGTGGACAATTTGGCAACTCCAGTCAATTGCAGATTTTTTGGAATGTGAGGGGAAACCAGAGGACCTGGAGGAAACCCTACAATGACACGGAGAAAACATGCAAACTATACACACACTGCTTACCACCCACCGCAGCACCATGCCACCTCACACTTTTAATTCAGGTTATATATTAATTCAGCTGCATATTTGACTTTTTTCTGGCTCCCACTTTAGACTACACTCTTCAACCTCTCTAAGTTCATTAACCACATCACGTCCTGCTAATAGTTGATGGAGACTAGTTGGTAATACAGTGATTGCAAACTTTAATTATCTACTCTTAAAATGTCTTGTGTTTATCTCCAATGTGCCCCCTGGTGGCTAGATCATATAGCACAAGGATGTGGTACAAAGGTTGGACCACTGCCTTAAATAGAATTGTGCTCGCAGTCTACAGTGTTGATATGTGGAACATAATTTATAGACAACTCTCTTGTACAGTTGATAGGATCTCTTCTGCCTTCATTAGCCTTCAGGTTCTATGTTCTATGTGTTGGCCTTTGCTCAGATCTGTCCACATGTGGCTAGGGCTACAGCATTTATAAATTATTTATTTACAAAGGAATGATATTCCATCAATGTTGTCTCCTGGTGACTGCATAGCATTCCTCAGGAATGCTCCATCTTCTTTCTGGATTGTTAAACAGAAGCCGCGAATGTCCATATAGATAGCGGTCTCCTGTGCCGAACTCTGGAACAGCCTGATCAGTCTAAGACCTATACAGAAGATGTGATTCATCCATCTTCCCCAGCCAGGCCATTGCAGGCTTGGGGTCATTTCCATGTTTACAAAACTGCAAATCTACATACAATAAAAAGCTCAGTTTTAGGTCATTTGTAAATGCACTGTTATAATGTTCTTTCATGATACCATATCAACATACAATTAATGGGTTGTGGAAAATTGCCTGCTTTTAGACAAGCTTGTCTTCACGGAGTCTGTTAATCAAGCCTTATGATCCACTGTTATCTAGACCTTCCATAATGTTAGTTTTTTGGAAAACATTTCCATAAATAAGCATTCATGTATATTCTGATACGGTGATGGTTTGACCAGCTCATTTGGTCACATGACTGTAATACTCCTGCTAGAAATCATACTCGAGTTGCAATCCAGTGGCCTGTACTACGAAGCGGGGTTACTGGCTTATTGGGGTAACTTGTTGGATTTAAGGTACCACAGTGTAAATGGGATTCAGATTCATTCACTTACGTTTTGCCCATAGTACCTTAAATCCGACTAGTTTCCCCGATAAGCCAGTAACCCCGCTTCATAGTACAGGCCACTGCTCTCCATAAGCTGGTAGCGTCATATTATGCTTCAGTACAATGAAAACTTTCCATGGCAAAATGGAATCATTCTTCTTGTAGCTTCCCATTCATCAGCCATGATTACCTTCAATCTGCTGACATGCCGACCAGAGTTGCTGAGCTGTGCCGCTCCTTCCCTGCCCTGATTTGCATGAGCAGGAGGTACGGAGATAAGCCCGACAGGGAACAAGAGCACTGTGATCGCAGTCCCAGACTGTTGATCGCCTGTAACAATAGCAGCGGCGGGAATAGCTGATGCCAGGTGATAGCTGTCTTAGTGCCTTGTACGACATAGTGGCTGAGGGTGAAACGATTTACAAAAATCATCATGAGGCATCCCCAAAACAATCTGCTTTCGCGTTTGGCCTACTTCCTAGCAGTCCCTTGTGGCGCAGGCCTGTCCTTTGTTATATGGCCTGTGTTCCCCTGCAGAGAGTCACAGTCTTTTCATGCAGCATCCCTGCTCAGATTTCTCCACTGGGCCATTAATGTGCAGCTCTTTGGCAGCCATTTTCACCTGGACCGCCAAAACAGCCAGTCATTAGCTGGAAATTTAACGATTTGTGAGCCACCTGACTCCGAGGGTTCAATCGAAAGCCAGACAGTAGGGTGTACAGCTTTTGCCATTTCACCCAGAATGGCTGTCGAAACCCTCACTTCGGACTGCTACCAGAGTGTTTCCTCTGCAGCCGTTTCAGCTGATAATGACCTGCAGCTCCATGAGTACAATGTACCAGCATCTCCTCTCCAGCCGGTAGAGGTTCTGACACCTCCCTCAGCATCACATAACTGAATCCTTTCCTGGTCAAACTTCCCATTCTTCAGTCAGTGGTGGCCCAAGCATAATGCACACATCCTCTGCAGCTTACCTCAGCATATCGGGGGTTTGCTCCTAGATTTAAACTGGCACTGATCTTAAAACGCGCTGCTCTATATGTTACGCTGACCTGGGTTCGTGTTCTTAAATTCAGCACTTTGTATCTGCTGCCACTTCACGCACAGAAACGTGAAAAGCCGAGTGACAGACTTCATGATGTTTCCTACTTGCCCATCCTTGAATTTTAGCTCCAGCTCTGTTTCACTAATAAGCACTAAGTAATGGTTCTTCTCAACATCTGTTACATAATTTTGCAGTGTCATTGCTGTAACTACTTTCAGAAGAAATCAAAACACATTATTCCAATGGATATATCAATATCACTGATAATTCATTATGTAAGAGAAAATTACTGCTAGCTTCATTCTAAATAAATACAATATTACTGTATATTTACATTTATTTTGCTGAGAGTTTTGTCCAAAGGACAAAAAGGAGAGAAAGATCAGCCAGTGTCTCTGCAGAAACTCGGGTTAAGGGCCTCGCTCAAGGGCCCAACAGTGATATGATTACTCTGCCTGTAATGGGATTCGAACCCACAATCTAAAAAAACAGTTCTACTGAACTATGCATGACCTATGCAATAATACTTGTAAAATTAAAGTTATATATATTTATAAATAAAATGATTATATAGAAATTATATAAAAACATAGCACAGATTTATGTTTAGAGATTGCATACTTTTAAATGATATAATATACTGTTTTTTGAGTAATAATTAGTTTACATTCAAGAGATTGCAGATATTCTTTTCTAATACTGAACAAACCAATGGCCATTCACATGTCCAATTATTGTTTATTAGGCTTTGGGTGTCGTCTTCCTACAGCCAGCCTGCCTCATTTGACTCAACCATTTCTATAATTAATTTGTATGCAATTTCACCTTCCACAGTACATTCAGAGAAGCTCACCCAGCTCTACCCCCAAGCCACAAAGCGGTGAAGGGGGGAGGCGCACTATGGCCATGCTGACTGATGTGTAGGAGGTACAGAACGAGAGGAAAAACTTCCGATGCAGGCATCAACGATCACATCTGAAAAATGCGCAGTCGAACAGCGGCAGAAGCGGCACCACGAGCAAGTAAAGTGGGGGGGGGGGACGGGGGACGGAAATAAATTCGTATCTCGTATGGGTCATTGACCCCCCCTACTGGCAACACTAGCTTTTAACACCATCCCCATAAATTTAATTTTACTGGCAATTGTTTGATCCTGATGCGGTGCCTGCACAGCTAAATCAGCAGTGCATGCGCTCGAGCCAGATGTTTCATTACATTAGAGGGGAAAAACAGGGGAATTATCCCGGGCAATTACCTTCCTGCAATATTGTAATGCTCTGTCTCAGTTCAGCACGCATGGAGAACCTACAGAATTTCCATACTTTCAATTACAAGACCTAAAATCATTATTGTCATTACTAGAAAAGGACAGAGGAAGCGTACTACATGGGTACACTAATCTACAGCAGCAAATGTGACAGGCGTGATTTACCCTGATGAGCCGCTGCCCAGGCTGCTTCCAGGGTGTTTATGAAGTCACGCGTGCCGCCATCTCTTATTTCCCCAACCATTCCATCACCTCCATCTCCCGGGCGACCCACTAGCGCAAGCTGCCAAATCCTGCTGTTTCGGGAGGATCGTCCGTTGCATTGTCGCTACGCTGCCGATTGGGAACGTCTCCTGCTGTTCGCCTACCCTTCGGTACTCTGTCAAATAATGTGTGCACTTGATTGCAAATTGTTAATATATACAAAGATAATAACATGGCATATGATAACTTTCGTGAAGTTTGATTGTCATCACAGGCATAGATAGATAGATAGATAGATAGATAGAGTGAAAATAAAAATGTGTACCTTTTTAGTTTTAACTAGGCTAGTGAGGAGATGCCTGTCGTGTTATAAATAAATAAATAAATAAATAATTTCCTTGCAGTTCCAAAGATGCCTCTTCTCCTGGAAGGAGAGAAATTGCTTCTCTGCTATGTGCGGCTCTCTCAGAAAGAAACGATCTTCAAGTCTGTCCTTCTCTGGGGAATTCCACACATATCTCAGCCTGCTGACAAGCTGGGTGCAGGTTCCTCACGGAAGGTAACTCCACCTTTGATTAATAAAGATGATTATGGCTGTATAAGGATACTTAAGCTATCCCAGTTTTAACTATAATCCATTTAAAAAGTATCCTTGCAGGTGTGCACCACCTATCCGATAACAGTCCTCTATGTCAGGCTGCAAGCCTTTTCCCTGTTGCCAAACCTCCAAGTAACTCCAAAGGAGTGAGCAGGAAAAAAAAATCTGTTACATTCACAGTACTTCCTTGTCTCATTTCCAGAGGACACAGTCATTAAAATCATCTAGCCTAAGGTACACATTTTAAATATTAATCTGTGATTAAGCACAGTTCATAAAATAGATCCTCCATTCAGAACTTTATACATTATTTTATTGAGTATAAGTATAGAAACCGTACCCCGAATCAGTCAAGTTGAACAGTATTCAAGGATATGTTTATTTGCACAAATATCTGAATAAAAATAAAGATCTAGAACTTTATATTTGTATACTAACATCATCAAACATTACAGCAAATCAGTTATTTCACCTTGAAAATAAAAAAAAGAATTATTTGAGCCAATCATCTTTTGAAAAAAAAACAGTAGCATTAAATGAATGTAAACCAGAAACAAATCAGTATGCAGTCGTATTGCTGCAAATTCTGAGAACCCAGGACCTGTTAGGGTTACGGAGCACAAGCTGAAACCTCGACCACAAAAGCATGAAGAAACGAAACAGAGCGCAAGTTTAGTTACCTGATGCTGGAATCTTTCATTGTGCGCCTACCTGGGCTTCATCTCCCCGATTTTAAACTGAAAAGCAGGTTCTTTTCACGAGGCGCTCTGTGGACAGATAATGAACGAGTGAGGAGTGAGGTGGAAAAAAGGAAGCCAGAGAGAGTGAGAGTGAGAGAGAGAGAGAGAGCGCAATGGCAGATCTGAAGAGTCTCTAAAGCCAAGTAGCACAGAAAGCAGTAAAAAGGATATGAGCGAATCAGCATTCTGAAATGTTTGCTAATATGGCTGAATAATAAATTTAAGAATGGTTCACATGTGATGATTTTTCTGGGATATCTTGTACAACCACCAAAATCCTTCAGATGATACTGAAATATCAATACTTCCTCTTTCAGAACTATTTTTTTTTACTTTATTGTTTAGTTTTCAACCTGCCAAGAATAAACAATCTGGTTAGTCTGAGGCCGATAATATTTAGTCAGTTACGTTCAATTACAACATATATTTACCACAAGCAAGTACCGAAATATTTCTAAGAATCTGTGAATATATTCAATAAAAAAAGATAATGTGCTTTTAATCGAGTCTATCTGGAAATATATCTGTATGTAATCACTGTATTGTGTGATTTTGTTGTTCTAATGTTGAATATCAGACTGATTGTGATGAGGACCCGTGATGTCTCACAGATGTACTGTAACTTGCACTCGCATTAATGTACGCTGGTCTTTTGGTTAAGATGAGTGCTTTGTTCAATACAATCCAAGCAGCACAGTGCAATCCAAGTGCCAGCGCACTATCAACCCTGATAAGTCAATAGGGAGCAGTAACACAACAGCCAGTCATTTTAACCAGTTGTACCGCGCTCTCCTTATGGGTTAAGCCAACCAGAGAGGCCTCTTGACAGTCATTTCAGATCTCAGAATAAAGGACGGGTTCAATGACAACATTCCAGCCTAGTGCCAGGTGGTGACCCTGATTCAGTTCTCAGTGACCTGAGAGTTTTACGCGGAGTTTTGAGTATGATAAGAGGCGTTCGGCAGGAATAAAAGCTATTTTTTCTGTTGTTTTTATGTGCCAAGATTTTTCGGCATTCCTATGTCACAAAGTTAACCAGGGGGTGGATTTAAGGGGTAAAAAAAGCATGGAGAAGAAGCAGAAAATGCAAGTGAACGGTTAAAGAAAGATCTTACACAGACAGAGTATTGTGCTGAGGATTTTTTCATCTCATTTGAGCTTTTCAGTATTCTAAATCCATCTCCTTCTCTCTTTTCTGCTCTTGCTCTCCTACTGTTAATCCATCAATGGCAGAGGGGGGGGTCTTGATTGTGGTGGAAGGGGAAAGGCGCGGAAAGCGCCGTTCCCTCCTACGGGAGTTATTAGTCACCCCTCCCGGTCTCCGCGTTTTCTGTGAGCGCTGCCAGAATACCGCAAAGACGAACACCAGGGTACAAGGGAAGGGTAGGCTGGGAGGGGAGGACGGCATCGTTTGGGAATATGGAATAAAATGAGCATGCAAGTGACGGAAAAGAAACTGGATGGTGGAATTGAGGAAGCCATTTCCTTTACCATTCATTCCCTTGCTCCCGCACCACTAAAATCAAGTTACAGGGGGCTATGTAAAAATGAAAGTGCTTCATTGGGGAACCCCTGCAAAGCAAGATCCTCCATCTTCTTGTCTGAATACAGCCTACCGGAATGGTTTGCTTAAAGCACCCGTAGTTCCCCCCTTCCCTCTCGGCACTGTCTCCTGTTCTCCGCAGGCAGACTCGCCCGGTTCATTAGCATTCGCCGCTTTTTCGGGGACGCAGCTCACTAGCCTGCCTGCCTTGACTCCAAGGCGAGAAAAGCGAGTACGGTGAGGGCAGAGCTCTTCCCTTTGATTTGACTGCAAAAAAGCCCACTGTTGTCAAAACTGTCAGGCAGGCCTTTCTCACGCCGCAGGAGCCTTCACAGGAAATGAAATGTGCTTCACAAGTCGGCAGTCTAGACTATTCTATAATCTACCGAGCTATTAAATGACGGCGAGCGGTATCAGCAAACACATAACGCAGAATTGCAATAAATGCCAAACGCTTACAAATTATTTTAAGTTATTTTTGGTCAGATTATTTATTTTAGACCCCTGCCCAAATTACTTCCCTTAGATGCTTGACAACATTAGAATGCGTAAGAGATTTGTTTTCACATGCTTGTTGGTAGATTGGCCAGTCATTTCTATGCAGAGCGAAATCATTTACGCTTCTTAAAGATTATTGACACCACGGGTGACATTTATAGAGTCGGCAACGTGATTATAAGACATGCAGCCATTTTTACTGTATTTTGACCGGTTAACTTGTACCGCTCAACTTAAAAGCTCATGGCAGCCTTTCTGTGTCCAGTTCTGTAAACTGCTATTTGTATTGCCACGTTAATTGGGCCGTAGCTACTTTGAAAACAGAATTGAGCTCCAGCAGTGTAGCAATAATACAATCATGCATTTCAATAGCGTTTACAAAGAACAGCATGTCCTTAATTGGGGACCATGAGATTATCCATCCATGCATCTATCCATTGACTGACGGGCTGACTGTTTTTGGATTTAAAATCTGCAATGAGATGGACTGACTTACAAGTCATGATCTGGCATTTGTAATGTTTACCAAAATAGTCTCTGTGTTGCGGCATTACTGCATTTTAAACCGAGCGGCGGATGTGTAGTCTTTTTAAAGACAGAATAACTAATGCATGATCATCTGAAGGGCTCTGCCTCACTTTCCTGTAATTAATCACCTCTGAGATGCAGTCTGACAGCTCCGGTAGCAGTCTCGTACTTCCCCGCTTGTTCCGCGGCTCTGGGCTTGTCTGGTTTGAGGGACTCTGAATTAAACAGAATAACTGCTGCGAAATTTCTCACCCGGGTAGCCCGAAGCACAAGACCGAAACGCGGTTGCCTGAGTGCAGCCAGGGGAGGTTGGCTGTCACACAACAGTTTAACTCCAAACCTCAGTCTGTTACACGGCACCGACGCTCTTTAAGCGAATCCTCCAACTATAGCACTCGGGTGAGTCGCCCCGCTTCGTTAAAGTCTGATATATATAGTTACCGAATCAGAAAATGGAAGGACCGTGTGGCGTGAGCGGACACGTTTGATTCTTCATTGTTTCTGTCTCCCTCTACAACTTTCATTTTCTCCAAAGAATTTAGACCAACTTCTGACCATACTTTGTAAATTAAAAATTGTATTTTGGGGTTTTTAAGAAAAATTAGATTTATTAAAAATGAGTGAAAACACGGGAGAGATTTTTACAATCCTTTTCGGTTTAGCTGATCAGTGAATTTATTACAAGAAAGACTTGATTATCTATTCTAGACGCTGTGAAATTTGACAGGTCTGCGTCTTGAAATAAAATCTGTAATTAATACCCACACGCTCCAACTGGTCCGTCTCAATCATGTCAGGCCTTCGATGGATCTAGGACATATACATGTAACTTTCAGAGAACGGCAAATCTAAAAAAAAATGCCATGAAATTCACTCTGGCAGATGAAATAAACTCTGAACTTGGTAGTACTTCACTATTTTAAAGAATATAGACAGTACGGAGTTTTTTTTTTTTGCGGATATTTTATGACTAACACTTTATTAGCCTTCATTTATAATATGCCATTCGGCTGCTTGAACAGGCACCCTTTAAAACTGATAAAATGCATTCTTTCATTTATGGTCAGTTTGATTGTGATGGATGGTGTCTGGCCACGTTTTAAAGAAACTTTGGCGGACAACGTCCTTGCCTAACCTGGCCTCATCTGTCTCTATAAGAGGTAATCGACCCTCACAAGCCATGGTCTCATCGTTTTCAGCCTGCCAGAGAACCATCTTCGATCAGAGGAGCCGGATGTCAGGACATCTGTAATATGTGGATGTACCAGCCAAGATGGAGGAGCAAGGGTGGAGACCGCAGGTCTATCTGGTGGATCTGCATCCATACCAGCTGCTGAGGGTGCCTGGTTTTGTGTTATCGAGTTTCAGCTGCATACTAAAGTAAACAAAGTGGAATTTGGGCAGAAGAGTGTCTCTGTATTTCAGCTGAAATTCTTCCATTCTTCCACGTTCTGACTGCTTAACTTTGGCAGGGGTTGGTTAAAGGGGCCGGTGACTGCTCCAGGAAGCGCAGGACACATGGTGGGGGGGCTCCCTGGATGAGGTGCCAGGCCTGCTTAGGTCACACACTCACATACTCGCACAGGCAATTATAGAAAGCCCAGTCTACCCAAACGAGGAATCAGAATCAGGTTTATTGGCCAAGTGTGTGTGTGTGTGTGGCACACAAGGACTTTGTTTCAGGCCGTTGGTGCCTCTCTGGTTCGTTACAATACAATAGAACAAAACGGATTAAATGCAATATGAAATGAGCGCAACAGGGTGGAAACAATCTCTAGATATGCAGAGCCGCACTTAACCCAGACTGCGAGGTGTAAGACAACAGAGCCTCCCTCTTTGTAAATATTTGTGTTGATTTTAAATAATAAAATAAATGCAAATTTCTTCTGTTCCAATAAAATGTGTAATTACAGGAGGCAATTGCACGAGATTGCTAGCTGTTGAATACTCATTGATGAAAGCAATTTAACGTTTTTCCCTCTCTAAACTATAACCTGACATAATCAACCTTCGCCAAACTCTGAGGAGGAGAATGGTTAAACTAGAGGTAATGGAGAAAGCAAAAACTGAAATCAAAAATGACCCCCCTCCCCCTCCCCCTCCCCCAGTAACCCAGACAGCACAATGAGGGCTCAGATGGCTGAAGCGACACTGGGAGGATCCGGTGCAGAGGACCTGGGAGGCATCAGCCTGACTTGGTGAGAGAGCGGGGTAAAGCACTGTCTGCCCTTTCATTACTCCTGGTGGCAGCTTTAATTACCCATCGGCACCCTGCTGTCTCCTCAACAGGAAAGTCAGCCAGATGGGCGAGAGGAGGGGGCGAGAGGGAGGCAGCACACGAGCGGTGGGGGCGGAGGAGGCTGTGGATTACGATTCCCCTCACAACCGACCCCAGCACTCTCTGAGAGCTCAGACTCACTCAGCTGGCCGGACGCCAGCTTGCAGGGCCCCAGGGCGAGTGAGCTTCTCTCCTCTTCACTCTCAGTCACCGCTCCTCGACCTACAGGGGGCGCTGCTGACGAGCCTCAGGCAGGGCGTGTTCAACTCAGTCCAAAACCTACAAGGGCAGAGTGTGCTGAAGCAAGTAAATAAAAACAGACTACAAACAGCTTGGAGATTACAGGCATATGAATTTAGGTTTGTTTGTGAAAGGTCAGGCTTGTTATTTTTTGTTAATATGCATACAGTTGGTTAAAAGTGCATTGTTAGATTTGGGGGAAAAAAATTTAAAACGATTTCATTTTAATAGGACTATGATTTTTCTAGTAGAGTGAATGATTATAACCTATGTTTGTGGCAGAAACAGGAATATTTAAACACCGCTTTCTAAGCCATTTTAAAAAGTATTAACTGTTCATTAAACTCACAAACTCTCATGGAACGCAGCCCAACTCTGACCTCTAGTGTCAGAATAGAGAACGGGCACCTCTTTAATGTCATAAAAGAGCAGGACATTCTGTATTTATTACAGTATTTATTACTGCAGCTATATGTAGTTTTTAAAAAGCTGTCCATTTATTAGAATTTAAAAATTATAAGATGATAAATAGATTAATTTTTGGCTGCATGGCGGCATGTGGGTAGGTAGCATAACACGCCCCCCCCCATGACCCTGACCAGTATATGCAGTTAGAGGATAGATGGATATTTTAGTACTGTAATTTGTAAGCATTTATAGCATATATATTTTATGTTTAATCATACCATACTAATTTATAACCCAGTGCCTGGCTTTGAAACGAAAAACAGACACATACTACAATGCTTGTCCAAAAAAAAAAATAGAATGCTGAAAATAAATCCTCACTTGGTGTCACAGATTCAGCATGAACACAGCACAAATAAGAGTGCTGGCTGATTTCCTACATTCAAGGAAAAACAATGGCCAAGTGGAACATGCCCTGTAACTTGTTTTTTCATAATACATCACAGATCACAGTGTTTTTGGTGTTTTATTCTAGTCAAATAATCAGGCATTTACATGATTTATTTGCATTCAGATGTATGTCATTGTACTTTTATCTGCGCGGCTAAAGCTTTGCAAAGCCACAACACAGACAACAGGCAGCATAACCATTAAGGAGCGTGAGCTATGGCTGCTGCTTCAGGAAAGGTCACTTTGGATTAACACATTAAGGGGCTGTTATTTGGACAGGTTTTAAGTCAGGACGATGACTATTTCACTAAAATTAGTCCACATTTACTAATGAGTTTCTGAGATGTGCCACATTGGAATTAGACTGGGAAATCCCAGCCTTAGGTAATCGATTAGGCAGATCATCTTTTTGAAGCCTGATTAGACTAACATGTACATGCACACTGAAAAGTGAAATGTCGCGTGGAGCTGGAATAAAACCAGATTAATGGCAAAAGTTCAGAGAAAATCTTTGAAGAACTTCTTGAAGCAAATTGTGTGGAACCACCTTGTTTTTGGGAGCAAAAAGGATAATTCAGCATGAGAAAAGACAAACTAGGATGCATGGACTGTCAATTGTAATGAATTCAGCTTAAATGAAAAAATAACCAGCAGGACACCACAACAGCTTCAGGTAGGAATATTTATTGTTGGCCCACTTTTACAAATCAGATTCATTTTTAAGGGCTGGTTTCCTTATATAAGTGGGGACAAAATGTATTATTCTGACAGAAATGTGACATGAATACTATGTAGTATTACAGCTGATTTCTATATTGCAAGTTGTGGAAAAACTGAACAAGAAACCTAAAGAAAAATGCTGTGGTTTGTGGAGAACATTACAAGACAGGTGGCGGACATCTAGGAAGACCAGAGACAGGTGAGAGGGAAGCTGCGACTGGAATCACTGATAACAGGCAGACATCTGTATCCATCCCCAATAATTATATTTTAGATAGATCTGAAGGGCGACCATTCTGATACGAAGTTAAGTAGGATAATGCTCACTCAGTCAATATACATTGTCAGTCTCGTACTTCCATGATATAGGTTTGTAATTGTACGTTATGGGATGCTGTTCTCAGATGCAGACCTATCATATGTTTGAAGCTGCTATTCACCAGATCATGGCGGGACTCAGACAGAATGATGGTCAGTGCCAAACTCCTACAGCAGCTGGTGAAGAGGCCGGTAGTTACGAACTAGGGCTGCAGGACAGACGTAAAGAAGCAGCCCCTGAGAAGCTGGTCACAAAAATTGCACAAATTCATATTAAAGTATTTAATGAACAAGGACGAAAATCCCAGATATTAAGCAGGCTGTGATGGAGCAGGGGAGTAACATGAAGCAACAAGAGCAGCAACTTTACTGTGGGATCCAGCACCAGGTCAGGGCGCCGAGATTTCCTTTCCTAAAATAAATTCCTTTATTACCAGCCTTTGCCTGTTGTCTTCAGTCTGGTGTGTTGCGAGAAATGCCACACTGCAAAAATGTTTATGCAAGCCAGCCCATTTGCTGGGCTCTGGATTAGCAATCTGTGCCCTTGTGCGGAAGGTCTGGCAGAGGAACCGTATCACCACTGGGCCCTTGAATAAGGCCCTTAACTCCAGCTGCGCCAGGACTGCTGGTCCGGGTAAATGGCTGACCCTGTGCTCTGACCCCCACCTTTGTTCTCACCTGAATATATGCACAGGAATGCGCATAACTGGTATGCATTTGCCTTACAAAGTAATACATGACAATTTGTCGTAACAGCGTAGACGCATACCCAATTCATGTGCATTTCCACTGCTGACAAAAAAAACGACTGGGTATTTTAACATCGACACGGCTGATCTGATTACAGTATATAGGTTAAAATGCATAGCAATTTCTTCTCATAGCAGTACGCACTTGTCCTGTTACTACACCTGCCACAAATCACTTTACATGGCAAATGCATACGTGGGTACTAGTCATGTGCATTCCTGTCTATATGCATGTTGTAGCACAAGTTAGGTGAAAAACAAGGAATTTCTTGTACAACTAGCAAAATAAGTCTCAAGTGTGATTTATTCTAAGATGAGGTTTAAACGTTTCTAAAGCCACGATGGTCCATAAACGTCTATTGGAACCACAGGCCCGACTTAGAAGCCATATGGATTCATTCAGAATTGTCAACTGACAAGAACACCACATATAAAAACAAACACGCTAGTTTCAATCAAAGAGAAAGGGAGTAATAAAATACACTTTATTGGACATCCTCTTAAACACCTTTTCATTGCAACACCGTTCAGCATATTTCCCACTTGCAAGCTGCTCTCTGTGCCAAATGACCCTGTCGAAAAACCCACTGACAGTGCCCAAGTACAGCTCTCACATTATCGTATAAACAATGTCTATGAAGACTGATTACATGGTTTGTTTTTTTTTCTTTTTCTTCCTTTACTCAGGTGGACCTAATTTCTTATTTTAAAATCTAAAAAGATCCATTTTTGTTCTGAAATTTGTTGCTTTACTTCACATTCAAAACATGTTTGCTCATAAAAATGCTGTTTGCTATTATGGAAGTTTCTGGGAGCATGAAATGCAAAATCTTTGTAATAATCCGAATTCTAACATACAAGAAACGGCTACTAATCTTCAGATGGTTCCATTCCTAGAAAACAAAACTGATGATGAAAATGTTCTACAAAATGGTCTTTAAAAAAAAAAAAAGCAAAAAAAAATAAGATTGCCAGGCAGTTGAGCCAATGTTTGCTCATACTATGAGGCAGAAAGTGTACCTACATGCGTATAAAGAACTGGAAGAACCCCCATCACAGATGTTAACCACAGTTAACCATTTTTATATGCTCTCTCAGCCAGAGCACATAGGAAAAAAGTACAGCTTTCAGGAGGGGAAAGCCTTCCAGAAGAATCACATTTCATATTCAAAACCTAAGAAATAAGCTCAGTAACACGTTTAGAGATGTAATGAAACAGCCACATAACAGCGGAGGTGAACTTTTCATTGGCCAGATTACGTGACTCTATCCAATACTGTAGAGAAGAGAGGGTTAAGCATTCCTTTGAGTTCAAGATACATTTTATTTTTTCCCATTAAAAAAAACATTACAAAAACTTGGAGAAGAGGAAAAAAAAAGCAAATAAAAAAATGACATCTTTTTTGGAAATTTCTGAATTCTGAAATGGAAACAAAAAAGGAAACAGAAAAAAATAAGCCTGGCACAAAGGATTGAAATATGAGTGACAGCCTGGCATGTTGACAACGGCAACTATATTCTCGCTATAAAGCGGAGGGCTCACTGTCACACCAAGACACGTCACCAAAGAAAGAGCAAGGAAAAAAAAAAAACAAAACTGCTCGTTCATGACACAGAGACTTCCTAAACGCCACAATATTCATGCCTGAATGCTCAGCCAAGTATCAGCACTCTCCTGGACAAATTCACCTATGTGTGCTGTGCGAGTACGCATCTGTGCATGTCACACGCAGCACAACAGGTTAATGCAGATGGCTCTCGACCACCATAAGAAATGGTGCAAGCCAAGCAAAATAGTACACCAACGTTAGGCTCCATCTGAGAAAATCTCAAAAACGCAAACACCCAGATATCTTGTACAAATGCAACACGATCAACTAAGTATATCATCCGAACCCAACTATTTAAAACAGCAAAGCTTAAAACGAAATCATTAAACATCCAGACAAATCCAATAATGTGCACAGTTAAGTATTTAAAATGGTTGTCGTTTGCCTTCTTATGGAACATTAATAACAATATTGCACACTTTGTCTCATTCTTGGATTAAGATGTCTAGGACAATCAATGAAGGGAAAGCAAAGACAGGGCAGCACTGTCAGCAGTTAGCAAGCTCTCAGACACAAATGGACACACACACCCCACAATCTCATTCTCCGTTACAACAGTTTGCAACAGGGTTAGGAAACCTGAACATTAAGTGATCTTAAGGGTTTTCTTTAGGCAGTAAAAACTGAGCAGGATGTTGGAACAGATCTATGGTGAGAAAAGAACCAAATTTTCAGAGCCAAATCTACACCTCATCACTGACTACATTTCTGCAACCGTAACAATGATCCGTTGTCCATAACATAAGAAGCTAGTTTCATTTTATCCAAAGGGGCAGGGAAAGCTGAAAAAAAAAAAGAAAAGAAAAAAAAAAAATACAAAAAAATTAACAGTTATTCAAACTAGAGAGCCCCGGTGTTTAATTCAGCATATCTGTGAGCAAAACCTTTCCTGCTTACACACACAACTTCCTCTAAACACACCTCCTGGATCAATGTGAGCTCAAAGTCCTTTTTCATGATGTATCTACAGATTTAAAACAAAAATTAGAGGCTGTTCAAACCGTTGAGCCAGGCCAACATGAAAAGCTCTTGCGGGGGGAAGGGAAAAAAAAAAAAAAAAAAAAAACAAAGGGGGAAAAAAAAAAAAAACAACAGCAAAGAGAGATTCAGCCTGAAGACAGTTAGTCATCCCCTGACTGAGCTTCCTCTTCTGACACATCCTCCTCTTCCTCAGGTGCCTCACCAGCTTTCTTGGGGGCAGGGGAATCTTTCTTCTCAACCACTGGCTCTTCTTCTTCCAGGGGGCTCTCAGGATCATCATCCTCCTCTTTAGGGGAGGATTTTTCAACAGCCTTACCCACACTGGGTCGACCTTTTCCCTTACCCTTCATGGGACTGGGAACCACTGTGCAGGGAAAAGAAAATACCAAGCAACGTCTTAGACTTGGTCAGGCTTGCTTATACACTGCAAGTATCACAGTCACTATCAGGCTAAACAGCAATGCCCCACGGACAGGCAAAAAGATTTCTCTTCACTGTGTCCATTAAATCTATCTTCATATATTCCACAGTGAGTAATGAGGTTGTCAAGCTCCCTCTCCTGGTCAATCTCAGAAACGCACCTGACTGACCCACGTATGCCAAGATGCACTTTCTTCAGTTACTTACATCCAATTTACATGTTCTTTTTACACGGATGAACAGTTAAAGTAAAAAATGCATTTTATATTTTCTAAAGAATGTAATGCAAGTTGTCTGTATGCGGTTTTGTAGGATGCAAAAAAAATCTAATTATGAATTACTGATATTAAAAAAGTGTTTTTGTTTCTGTAAATTCTAAAACGTAAAGATAAATTTCCGGTGTTGTTAATGGCAGACTTCCAGAATTGAATGCAGGCTGAACTTCCTTAAGCCCCTATAGACTCCTGAATAACAGAGAGCGGGCTGTACCTGTGGCCTTTAGCCGAGGCTTGGGCGATTTCTTCTCTTGCCTGCTTCTCCTGACCACCTTCTTGCTCCTCTTTCTGGAGTGACCATAGTCACTGTCATCATCATCGTCCATCATGAAGTCTTCATCACTGCCAGATTCCTCTAAGGCATTTTGTAAGCATGGGGGGGGGGGGAGAGCAGTCAAAACCATGAAAACTACCCTTTATTACAAGACAACAAGCGTGCAAACTGGTGCAGAGTCCCAGATGACTCTTCTCACAAGGCACATAGGGAGGCTAACATCAAAGCGGTTCCTCCAAGTTCATACAATGATCGGATGTTCTTCAATAAACACGTCCATTTCTTAAACAAGCCGTCCATCTAGTGGCTGTTGATGTTATGACAGGTGCAGAAGGGCATACATGCACACAGTCCAACAGAGAAAAGCCAAGCAGCTTAAGGCAAAGAGACTAAAATTACATAGAATCATGCATTAAAAAATTGAAACAAAGAATACTTACGATCTTCATAGGCCTGTTCTTCCTCATCCTTCTCCTCATCCTCACTGCCCCCATCACCCAACAACATCTCCCTCTGTTTGGACACGGCCTTAGTGGCTGCCTGCCGTACCTGCCTAACCTTCTTGCTCACCTCCCTGTCGTTGTCACTGTCGTCTGCAAAGAAACACATAATGACAAAGTCACAATGCAAATCAAGAGATACAAGCTAGACGCACCGATCTGAGATGCTTAATGATACAAAGATATTAGTCGTCTTTTTCTGTGCAAGACTGCTTAAAACAGAAAAACGAGCAGTTTATCCATTAGCCCAGCATGGTTGACTGTACTTGTTAGAATGTACAAAAGCAAACTGCAGCGCATTTAAAAGAAATACAAGTTTTCAAAATTTTATTGCTTTTCAATTTACCAACAAGGTTGCAAAGCTGCTACATGCCGATCGAATCGCAAGTATACTGCAAACTGAGAAATGGGGCAGTACCATTACCAGAATGGTAAAATTCACATGAAAAGTCCCATTTATCATTTGAGGGACTTCTGCAATGATACGTGGCCTACATAGCTGCCACCATGTATTGCCTGGGCCTAGACATTAGAATAGTGCATGAATTGACAGAGTGGGGCAAAAGTGTTTAACAGTATTATCATGTAGCACAAGGCCATGATTCTGACTTGCGAAAAATGCAGATAATGTACTTCCTAAGCATATACAATACCACAGTAAAACATCCAGGCACTAGATTAAAAGCAGCAAGTCTGTCAACACAAGAAAATACTCAAACACCAGCTAATGTTGAAAAGTAGAGACCATATTCATGGTTGTCCAACTAGGCCGTTTCCAAGACTGAACTGTAAAGCATTAGGGTTATAACACTCAAATTATACTGCACAACTAGCTACAGAAGCACAAGACATTAAGGGCTACAAACAGCAAACCTCATTTCTGACTGACAAATCAGCATATGCAAGAACGTCACGCTTATTTAGCTTTTACAATGTTTCTTGAGAACTACTGCTGTAAAGGAGAAAATATAAAAGCAGCAGCAGGCAAAACATTTACTTATAAAACTACTCATATGAAGAAATGTTTCACTGCCAGTGGCCTGGTCATATACCGAGAAGAAGCGCACACAGTGACTTGTGCAACTAAATGCGAGCCTCCATAGGAAATAATTCTACTATATCAAACACAAGCAATTACGGTGCAAACTTAATTCTCTACTGGTTATAATTAGAATTACAAGCAAATGCTAAATATAACCAACAGAAAGATCCCTCCTGCTATATCAGCAATGATTGACCAGAATCTTTCATTCTAGGTAGTCTTACCATCGAGTTTCCTCTTTTGCGCCCTTTTGCTGGGCTTATCATTGCCTCTTTTTCCCTTTTTGCCCTTTTTGCTGTCATAGTCACTATCGCCCCCTTCTTCCTCCTCCTCATCTTCAAAGTCATTGTCTTCTTCACTGCCAAAATCATCTTAAAAAGGACAGAGTAGACAGAAAAAAAAATTATACTTGAATAGACAACCAATTCCTCGGGCAGGCACAGACCAGAAACATGTGCATGATTTTCTAAGCATTGTATTTAGTTTGTATCATGCATGAATCTATTACATTTCCACACTGATTTCTACCAAGTTCCTGGCCTCATGTTTTTTTGTAATTTCAAATAGAAATGCAGTCAAAGTTTACAGCCCAAAATAGTTATGAACGATGATCACATTGGTTCCTCCCAAGCTTTCTTCCCTGCTTGGGAGTTTTTCCTTGCCACGGTCACCTTCGGCTTGCTGACTTGGGGGCTTTGGACAGGGTTAATGTAAAGCGTTTGAGACAATGTCATGTTGTGAAAATGCGGTATACAAATAAAATTGAATTGAAAACTGAATTGAAGATTCCTTACTATTCAGTTAATTGCCAAGTCTTTAAAATGTACCATCTGTCTTTTCACTATATCGATATTGAAGAATAGTTCAAATATTTGAAAAGTTCATATAACGGTGCTAGAATGGCCTTTACAAACATGTGTATGACCTCTTTTGATACCTCTTAATCCAAACCAATTGGGCAATGACAGAGAAACACTTCAAAAGCAACAACCAAAGGACTGAAGGCGACTAAGAAATGGTGGAAGAATGATAGAAGAGCTATGAAAATGGTTTTACTCACCTGCAGAATCATCATTCTTGACTTTATCATCAGAATCATCACTGGAAGAATTAAAGAAAAGAAATGATGGGATTTTGGCCTGTAGCTCCAATAATCTTTGCTTAATTCTCCACTTTTAAATCTTTCTCATGCCACGTTTTCCTCTTCAAAGCACAATTTTTTAAGATATGTTCCAGTAGCTGGCTCACCTGTCTTCCTGCGAGTTTTTGCCTGACCTCTTCCTGTTCTTAGGCTCTTTAGGGGACCTCACCTTTTTAAGCCTTTCCAAGTCCCCTCCATACTCCTCATCTATACAGGGAGGATACATAAAAAGGATAGTAATACAATACCCCGAAAACAGCATGTGCACAATGACATATAACAGATGTTTACATTTATGTTTTATACAAGGGAGAGATGTCGCTCACCTGCATCATCAGATTCCTGGAACTGTGAATAATCAACAACCTTCCTGTTCCTATAAAACCATAAAAAGTATTCCATTACATGACTACTCTGACAATCTCAAGACAATTGCTACATGCATGAAAAGGAACTTGCTGTTGTCATTTTAAATCATACAATAAGTATGTTAAAGAACAAGTTCACAGGTAAATTAAAATCTTTGCCCCATGCCATAAAAGCAGGATGAATATTTATGCCAAAATTCTTACAGGCTGGCTGGGTTCCAAACAGGTCAGTACAAAGACCTTTCCATGCAGGCTAATTAAGATCACTGTAGCTGAATATGGCAAAATGTTAAATATATTCACAAAATACAAAACTGCAAAAATATTAAATCAACAAGTAGGCCATGTTTAATAAATTCTATGAAATGTTTAGCTTTCAGAGGGACTTCAGAGCAAATTAGTCTCATCAAGCAACAAAAAATGTGCAAATATTAGCAAAACTGCTATATATTTTATGCATCTTTATTGACAACTTTTTTATTAAAAAGAAAACGTTTACATTTTCTAAAATAAAGCCTTAAAAATACAAAATTTCAGTAGTGTGTACAGCCCGACACCTTATAAAAATCACCTAAAAACAGCACTACATAAATCCTACACCTTTACATTATCTGCAAATCATACAAGAAATTGCTTGCATATCTTGGTGTCAACTATGGTACCTATTACGATGATTGACTGATAGTGATTTCAAGTCATTTTTCCATAAGACAGCGAAATCTGTACTCCTACAACTTCTTCCACAAGACAAATCTACCTATTTGAAATATACCCACTTGTGCATGCTGTATTTTTTGTCTTAGATCATGCTTTAGTTTAGATTATGTTTCTCACATAATCGTAACATGTTACCGTTTATATACAACTTACAATACGCCAACATATAAATTGTTCTAATGTGTGATACAACAGTACTTTAAATTAATGATGGTACAAAGCAACTAACAATTATGCTGAAACTCCACAAAAGAACAAGTGTCTCCATATCAACAGAGTGGGAAGTGACATTAAGCTTATATCTAGAATGTTGCACGTGTTCATCAACGTAAACGATTAGCGCAGCTGCAGTATGTTTTAGTACTGGGAACCCCCTTACAACCATATCCGCAACCCGCATGGCCTGCCCATAACCACTACTCAAACCACAAAGACATTCTGAAAATACACTTAACAAATACTTTTATTTCGGTTATTACTGATCGTATTTTACAGTTATCCAAACTAAAGATTCTCTTAAGCAACCTGTGATCACCATCAGTAACAATGCATAATGAGAAATCTTTACTGACGCATTTTTCTGGTTGGTTGAAAAATTATTAGATATTACACATTCTGGAAGCAATGTATGGTCGGCCATATTTAATTTACATGGGTACATATATACGTATACGTAGACTAGCAAATGCATATGATATGCATACAGAATGTTTAACGTATCAAACGCGATGAATAATGTACGTGTATAAACTCATGTACGGATACAGAAAACTGATCCTAACTATAGGGAAATTTAAACATGCAAACAGAGACCTGATACCCATGAGCATGAAACAGAAAACTTCGGGATGTAACTGGAGACTTGAGGAACCAGACACGGATTGCTACGTATTTACTGGTCGTGGTCTGCCCTCAAATTTTCATCAGCCATATAAGAACTGGAATTAAAGGTTTAATGGCGTCGTTTTTAAATCTGTAGCACACACCTAGACCTCTAATATACCCCCAGTCACAAAACTGCAACTGAATTTCCTTAAATCGACTGCGGGGTTAATATTCAAAAAATGGGCAGAGTCGGAAATCATGGGAGAAAAGGCGGGCCTAATTCGGATAGGGGTTACATAGAACTCACCTTCATAGGATTAAAAACACAAAATAAAAAAAAAGAAAAAACACGCAATGTAATGTCGCTCCATCTGAATGCACTCAAGTACCGACATGTTTGACAGGATATCATCTTATTTCAATAACTGCAGCCAAAGGGTGAGTTTTTCGTTTTGCTGCAATACCACCGAAATCCATGCGCATCTCCAAACAAAAATCTGATTTAAAAAAAAAAAAAACACTACTCAAACGCCACTACTGAGTTTCACCAGTTGCACGACCCTAATGTGCACATTGAGGCTTTTTGCAAAACAATAATAAAATTAATGGAATGTTTGCTCATCCCTTTCGATCCTTCCCTGCAGCCGAATACCACGCCGCCTTCCTATACACACACACACACACATACACGAATTCGCACAAAACCATCTTTTCGCAATAAGCAAATGCACGGCGTGTGATGTCATTGATACAAAGCTGACATGACCAAGGTAGCTCAAGCAACTGTCCACACGCAACATTATAGTAGTTAAGCACGCATGAACAAGACCCATTCAAAAAACAGAGTTAAAGACGCCCAGCTCCATAGCTCATTAAGGCCAGTCAACACATGCAACCGTGTGCAAGCATATCATGGATGAATGAGCAGCCATATTCTGGCTACGGCTACTGCTGCGTTGAGAAATGTAAACGTAACAATCGTCACCGTGCCTATTATTTTGCGGCCGATTTCCCTGGATGCGCGCATGAAATAAAATACCAGCAGTGGCGCGATATCAGCGACATATTTTTATTACGACGATCACCCGACACTGGGCGGCCAACAGGCATGCTAGCTAGCTACATTTTTTTCGCATATATAACGTTAACATCGCAACGGCGCTAGTTGTGCCAACATGCAATGCAACTGGTTAAGGTAACTAGCGACTAAAAACGTGTGTAAACATACCTCACTGGTCTTGACATTCTGCTGAAATAATGAGACTTAAATTAGCTACAGGAAAAACTGAAAATCTGAGGAGAAAATTCCTTTCGATGTAAGATAGCTTAAACTATGCCTGGCTAGCCAGCTAGCGAGCTAGCTTGCTGGGTAGCTCGAGCGACGTATTTAAATGTAAAAAATAAAATTAAAATAAACTCAGCAATTTGAGGGAAAAATAACAAAAATTTAAAATAACTGAAATCTTAAAGAGAATATATTTAAAAATACCCTCAGCTACCTACACAAAATGGTGAATAAAACAATTTGAAACTGCAGACCTAGCTCAACCAAACCGCTATCATTAGGCGGGAATTTGTTTGGAAGGACTTCCCACTGTAATATTTGACTGGAGAATTTGTTGACACGAATTCGTAAACTGGGCATTTCGAACGATTTTTCAACTCCGGATTGGACGGAGACGCTGTCATTCACGGGCATGTCCCCGCCCCAATAACGCGCCCCTCACTCGGATAGGTTGAGATGACACTGACGATAAGACAAAAAGAGGCCATGCAGCTAGTACTATACGGTCAGAGACGAGGTGCATAGTTTAAAACAAGCTAATTTAACTCTTCAAATAGCGGCGATGCGTCCAGTCGTACACTCCCATACACAGCCAAGAGAATACCTTTTAAGTAATCAAACAATAAGCCGGACAAAATTCTTCAATTAATTGTAAAGTATCATGTTTGAATACTATGTCC
>JAODKF010000116.1:1502090-1515286 GCA_026779585.1 Mormyrus proboscirostris
GAACTGCCTCCCTTTGAATTGCTTCCAGTAGAGCTTGATGAGATCGTGGTGGTGGATTGTCCTGGAATGGGGGGCACAGGAGTAGCAGGTGGTTTGCAGGCTAAAAAAAAAATAAAAGAACAATTCATATACATATAAATGCATACATAAACATACACTATATATATATATATATTACAGAGCATTATTTCTTATTGTAATCATCAGGGTCATTCCCAGAGATCCTTCACTTAAAACTTGTATGAACGTGGTACAGTTGGGTAAGCCTTTAAATGGGGGGGGGGGGGGGTTGTGAAGTGAAATCAGTGATGTTATCTACAGGCAAGTCACTGTTCAGTGCCTTTTATAGATACTTGTGTCATCAGGCACATTCAACAACAGAGCTGCAGAAAAGCAAGAGACTTACAGCCTTGATCCAAGCCGAAAGCCTTGTGGAGGACATTGATCAATGGGTATTTGCCCTGGTTGCAGAATGTTCCCGTGTAGTCATCCATGTCGATTGTCCACACCATGGCTCCTCCAAATTGGTTCTTCATTAGCCAGTCAACCTACAGATGGCGGGCAGAATAATGTAGAAGGAGCCCATTGAGCTTTTGTCAAGGGGTTAGACGAAACACACTTAGTTGAAAGCTGTTTCTGTTCTGCTACTAAGGTTCTTCATTTACCTAATGCTTTTACCCAAAGTGACTTACAGTAGAGGTAAGGGTTACAATTTACGTGTCGTCCCCAGCAGTTCAACCCACAACCTTCCTGTTGTTAACACCATGCTCTACTTGTTTAGCTACAGATACCATTTATTAACATCTACACAAGCCTAGACTCAATTAATAATAATTCAAGCACACAGGGAGCTGGGGGGTCGGGGTCTGAGGGCTTCGCTCAAGGACCAGCAGATGTGCTGAGGTCAGACTTAAAATGGTGGCCTTCTAATCACAGGCACAGATGCTTAGCCCACTGAACCACACACTGTCCCCAATTAGTAAGTTAAGACAGTATTTTGTTTACTTGAAATAATGTCAGTTAAAAAGTTAATTATTTTCACACAATCTGTAAGTTTATGTTTCCAAATACAAATCAATATACCATAGATTTGTCTAGCATTTACAGGTACCTCATGTATTGACAGGTACATATTTTTTCAGTTTCATGAGTTCCTGTGCACTCATCAAAGCCTCACCTTGATCTGGAAGCTCTTGAGATTGTCATAGCCAACCCACTGGTTTCCCTTATAGGCATAGGGCACATTCTGCTCAGTGTTCCAGACTTCTGTAGCTCCATCCAAAAAGCCACAGATCTATGAAAAGAGAATTAATAAGTTCTCTGAGGACCTCATAGATGTCCTGGTCTAGCCATTAACAAGTTCATTTTCTATGCTGCTTTTGTCCTATACAGGGTTGTGGAACCTATCCTGGGAGTAATAGATGCAGGGCAGAGAATAAGCCATGATGGGGCACCAACTGACTAGGGTCCATACACACATATGGCAATTTTGAGGTGGCGAGGTGGGGGGTTAATGAAGGGTCCAGAGGAAACCCCACTGTCGCCCTCCACACATACAGAGCTGGGGAATTGAGTCATGGTCTCCTGAGGTACAAGGTGGTCATGCCATCCAACTATTCATCAATATTAACAATATTCATCCATAAAATAGGAGTCTTCCCAACTAGAATCCTCAGTGTGCCTGTGGTGTGGTTACCTCGAAGTAGGCCAATTCACCAGCCTCCTGGGTGTACTTTCCTGCAGTTCCAGCCCCTGAGATCGGAGCGCCGATGCCGTGGTTGGCTGGGTTACTCAGGGTGAAGGTGTTGCCGTAGGTGGGGAAGCCAACTAGCAGTTTCTCAGCCGGTGCACCATTGTTCTTCCAGTAGTTCATTGCATAGTCCTATAAAAAATAAAGGTTACGCACTAAGATGAAGAACAGCAGTGGGTACCAGCCCTATATTCTGTAACATTAGATAGATAGATAGATAGATAGATAGATAGATAGATAGATAGATGATTGATGGATGGATGGATTTACTTTTTTGATCCCAACTGGAAAATTCCTTAATATTAATATTTCAAGTATATTTTTAAAAATCTATTTATTTTGGTTTGTGGTGGCAGGAGTGACCCAACATAAAATAACAATAATAAAATAATAAAAACAAATTGTTTTATTTTCTGTGCAGGACCATAGAAGGGACACTGTAGTATCGCGGCCCCCATAAATACAACTGCCCCTTCATGGGCACCATAAACAAAATGTTCTGTAGGTGCCACTGTCCCGTAGGTTGATAAAGAATAATTTTTCACAAATTGTTTTGGAAAATCTATTTAAAAAAAAAAAAACAACTTTTATGATCTCAAGAGACTTTAGACAAATATGCCTCAGGTCATTCATTTTTGTGTATATACCCAGTAACATTCATTAATTTCCTACTTACCACATTGAAGTAGATGTAGGATCCAGAATCAAAGGAGTCCCTGTACAGGGGACTGCACTCCCCAGTGAAGGGGTCCCAGGAGCCGTGGAAGTCGTAGGTCATCACATTGATCATGTCAAGGTACCTGATTATTCAAGGAACAGAAATATATGGAAAGGACAGACATGGTAACTGGATCATTTAGTGAGTTTTTCTCACTGTCCTGAGGTCACAAAATAAGGAGTAAGCTTTAATGTATATTATGGAAAATATGACAAAAATAGCTAGCTACACAAGACATTTTTATGTGGCCATTTCGAGCAGATGCCTGCATATGAAGAGTTTTCTTGTGTTGCTAGTCAGAGAGAATTTGGGTGCGATAAAACACGTTTTGTGCTCACGATTGTCATTGGCATGGCATAGTTATCCCTTTGTTTATACATGACAATTTGGTAAGCTGGGAAGCAGAGCGTAATGTGTGGGTGCGGAGTGCGCCCCTGGAGAGGGTGCCATCTCAGACATGGTGCCACCTCAGAGGGGTTCCACCTGCCAGCTGTATAGGGAAGCATGGCTTAGGTCAGTGGTCACCAACGTGTCGACCGTGACTGGAAGGAAGTCAACAACTTGTCCTGTCGCCACTTGCCCCTGCCCCCCCAGGTTATTACCTTTGTAGAAATAGCACTTATTGTAAATAAAGTTGGAGATTCTTAGATAGTCACGTGCAACATCATCCCTTCTCCATCAGCATGTTGGGCAGTACAGTCTTATACACCTCAGCTGGTTCATCGGACACTTTGTATTTTATTTAAATGGGACTAAGTTAAGTTGTGCTTATTAATTTACTTGGAAGTCTCATGTCTCTTTTGCAGGTTTAGGGGAAGTTCTCACTCTTGGGTACTGCATCTGGTACCCTATTACTATCTACACATCAAACTTGATAAACAATTTGGCTTATATAGAAAGTTATTGTGCATCCATCCATCCATTTTCTGAAACCGCTTAATCCCGACTGGGGTCACATAGGGGACCGGAGCCTGTCCTGGGAACAATGGGCGCAGGTGGGAACCAACCCTGGGCAGCCGCCAACACAACACAGGGCTAACACTCACACAACTACAGGGCCAATTTAGACTCGCCAATCCACCTGAAAGTTATTGTCAAATCATTAAACTTCATGAAATACTGTTTTGTTATTGAAAATTGTTCTGGACCTCTGGCTTTGAACAAAAATCTAATGCGGACCTTTGCTCAAAAGAGGGCTATAGATTTTAGGTGGGGCTTGGTTCCCTGGGTGACAATGAAGAATGACACTTACTTTCCAACTTCGGGTATCTGGTAGGCCGTGTCAATGGTGCCGCGACCAGCCGAGACAGCGGCGGACATCAGCAGCGGCCGCTTGTTGGTCTGTTTAGCTTCAGTTTCAAAGGCGTCCCTCATTTCCTATTAAACAAACACAGAGAGCTATTCCCCACAGTCAAACCGAAGACACACACATAGAGGTCATGCTGGTCTGCTATAGGATGGGTCCTGCATTTTACACTTACGTACTTGGCTGTATAAATAGGAAAAACTACCAGATTTTGCGTATAAGCTTTTTGCAAACGTGTAAAACGATAAATTGTAATTTAAAGAATTTGCAGTGCTGTTCCATGAACCTTTTGTTACACACTGGGCATTTGGGCATTTCCTGATTCACTTGATTTAACCACCTCGCTGTTGTTTAACTTTATGGTCATGTATGTTTTATGATCGGAAGGATTCAGCCTCCTTCATCTAATACATTTACAGGAAGCAGCCTGCAGCCTATTCCAGATATAAAATGGGGCTTCTTGTTTTCTAATTAAACTACAGATGTCTGTCCGTGACATTTCCATCCCAGAGTCAGATTCACATAGAATTAAATAAATTAATTAATTAGTTACTTTAAATCAGTTAGCCGACTACTTAATTACCAATTTAGTCAACAGTAGCAGATAGTCAGGTGGCAGAGTGGTTAGGGCTGCTGCCTCACAACAAGAAGATCCTGGGTTCTGTCCTTTCTGTGTGGAGTTTGCACGCTCTCCCCATTTCCATGCAGAAGAAGGTTATTGATGAGTCTAAATTGGCCCTGTAGTTGTGTGTTGGCAACTGCCCAGGGTTGTTTCCTGCCTGTGTCCATTGTTCCTGGGGCAGGCTCTGGATTAAGCGGTGATGGAGGTAGATATTCCAGAAAGTAGAAATATTGTGACCAAGTTTTTGCTTCACCCAACTAGTTGGGTACACTCTGACTGTGACTCTTTATGGTTGGTTTATGGAACTGATTGGTTGAAACAAAATCTTGGTCTGGATTTTTACGTTCTGGACCTGAACTAGCTATCTCTGTTAGCAAATATGCAAACGTAGCGAATACATTCTGTCAGGCTATAACTTTCACAGAGTGGCCAACCTGATTAAGAACTGGTAGGGCATAGGACAGATAAACCACATAAACCAGTGAAATATGCCAGGCTTTTGAGTTTTAGTCCCAGAATTACCTGCAATAGGACAGAGTACAGCTGCTGGTCTTGTGGAGGGCTCCCCCTGTTGCCTGGGTATTCCCAGTCAATGTCAAGACCATCAAACTGATATTTCCTCAGGAAGCTGATGACAGAGTCGATGAAGGTTTGACGGGTACCAGAGGAAGACACCATAGCAGAGAATCTGAAAAGGGAAGAAAGCCAGTTTTATGCACACATGCAAAACTATGTGGCACTTACATGTAAAAGGTTAACTAAAATTGGTCAAATCTCCTATATCCTCATTTATATTGAAAGGACGTTAATTTTAAATATACAAGCCAGCATAATAAAACATTCTCTATACTAGTTTTAAAGAAGCACTTTTTTATTTTAATATTTCCAAAGGCCAAAGGATATTGCTGATAATAGATAAGGCAGTACAAACTGGTAATGGTGATCCTAGTCTTCATTATTTATCAACATTTATTATTAGTAAGATGTCTAGTATAGTGGTGCTCAAGACAGAGCAAACAGGCAACAGCACTGTATGTTTTATTGATGTTTATGGCGAGTTTCTGCTGTGGCACCTTAGACCCACATGACACACTCGAGGAATGTGTGCAGTAAATTAATGTCTTCCTACCCAGAGGAGCCGAAATTCCAGCCTCCAACAGAGAGCAGGGTTTTCATGTTTCCATTCCTGCAAAATTAGAGTAAACAGAATTGATATCACTGGTTGGCAACTGGACATTTTTTGGACATGAACGGGACAAAAATTGTATTCGAGTTGCATGCATCTGCAGAATGGCGGCCAGTGGTTCCCTCACTGGTTCTTAAGGTCGTTGAACTGGCCGTAGAGTGCTACGTCATCCCACTCGTAAGTGGCGAGCTTGCCGTTTGTGATCGTGGCAAAGGCGTAGAGGAGGTGGGTACACAGGCATGGGTCGATGTTAGTGGGCATGTAGATGGTAGGAGGAGGCCTGTATTGTGCCCAGTTGGTGAAGTAACAGGACAGGATGTAGGAAGAGCCTGGATGGGAGAAGAACAGGGCGTGACAATTCAGTACGAGGAACTGTATACCGATCAATAAATAACACGCCTGCAATAGATCAGTGAAAGCAACTAAAACCTCAACGTCACAATCCCCATAAAGTGCAGCTGCAAGTAATTCAGATTTCGATATTGATGAAGCAGATGGTTTGGGGGAAGAAAATGCTCTTGAATCTGGAACCCAGCATTCTGATACTGTGAAACTTTTTATCAAACTCTGGGGTGAGAAGATAAAGATTATGATTAACATGGACTTGATCCTAACTGATCCCAGGTGGAAATTCAGGAATGTGGCTTTGGTGATTTAGGTCATGTGCTACACTTTATTGGAACAATGACTGATGCATATCCAGTCGATGGATGGCAGTTTGGTTTCCATAATCTTCTGGGCTGACCTCATAACCCTCAGACTGGCCTTCTGGACCTGAACTGTGCTCATCCCCCACTTCCTCAGCTATCTCAGGAAATGACAGGCTTTCATGAGGCCTGATCCCGTGTTCTCTGTCTATCTTAGCCTCTCTGGGACCTGGACGCCAAGGAAGTTGCTGAAAGTTTCCATTGGATGCCCAGCAATGGTGATCAATCGGTGACTCCTGATGTGATTCGAGAGCTCCATCTTCTTTTTTTATTGACGTTCAGAGTGAGGTTATTGTGTTGGCTCCTCTCCAGTGGACAAGGACGAAGATATCAAATGAAAACAGGGACCAGCTGTGCTCCACATGTCTTTAGAACAGACGAAGGGATGTGATCGTATCCAGCAGCTCTGCCAGCTTTGACCTTGCTGAAAGTCGTCTGCTCTTCCTGTTCAGACATTTGCAGATTCCCCTCCTTCACTGAATTCTTTTTGTGTCTGGTCTGCATTAATGGTCCTCAGACTTTGGAAATAAGTTATACAGCATGTCAAGTAGTATAATTTTATTTCACAGTGTGAACAGTGACTATACTATACAGGCAACATGGATTACATAACACAAGATGAGTTACATAAATGCTCACTAAAGGGCTTTATAACATTTAATTGTGTATACAAATACCCTTGCATTTAAAAAATAAATAAGATCATCCATGCATCCATTTTGCAGAAATTCTTCTTGAGGAAAGGGCCACTGTGGACCTGGAGCTCCACCCAAGAAGCATTTGCGGGTCATTCCTGACACATTCCCATCAGGATCACATCATACCTCCAGGATTGTGGGTGCGAATCCCACCCATGCTTTTTGTATGTCACCTTTCCCTGTTATCTCCTCAACATGCTCTGTTTCCTCAGTTGTACTGAGATGCGTAGGCAACTCCATTGGCTTTCATTTGCATATATAGCTATTACTGGCCCCTTCTTTACTTGTTTGACTGTCTACTTGCACATTTCCAAGGCGGATGCCTGTCCCTTGTGCTCTAGCAATTGTTTGCATCTAGTAGTTCTCAAAGTGTCCACCACATTGGCCAAGGTCAGTTTTACTTTTGCTGCTCTGGCTGCATGGAAAATGCTCCAAACTTTAAACACCTGTCACCTTGGACATGTTTAAATACGTGGTGGTAAGGGCTTTAAGCCGTGAGTTGGGCTCATGTATTTGTTTTTAAATGCACTGCTTTAATTGTTTTAATATTTATTTTTCATTGATTGCATGTTTCTGTTAAAATAAAGGTAACTAAAAACAAAAAAATAATAATATTGGATGTACTGGATTCATTTCAGAAAATAATGCATTAGAAAGATTGCATAATATTAGATTGTCATTTCTCATTCTGGCCATTAGAGGGAGCATAGGGGCTAACTTTTGGATTTCTTTCGCTCTGTTTCACCAGCAAATGAGTTGATTTATTTAATCAGCAGTGAGTATTTCAGTTACACCTTGGTATTTTCTGTTTGGAGTTCCTTGGTAGCGCATGGAGGTCCTAGTTTTATGGATTTGGCCTCTTTTGAAGATCTTGGGTGCAAGAGAGAAATGTAGAGGCTTGCGTATTTCCTGTCTCTTTAATGAGAGTGAGATACTAATCTGCAACTGGATTCTCAACTACACTGCGAGAAGGTAGTGTTATGCACTGTTTAACTATGAATTAGACCAGTGGTATCCCAGTCCAGTCCTTGGAGACCCACAGACAGTCCAAGTTTTTGCTCTACCAGGAGCTGGTAAGGAGAAAAAACGTGGACTGTCTGTGGGTTCTAGAGGACCAGATTGGGAAACAATGTATTAGACAAATGCTGAAAAAGAAGAAAAGGGCCAGAATATAACTTAATTAAAACTAGATTAAATTATTTTATTTTGAACAATTTTATGCAAACTTCTGACATGTGAACGTATGATACACCATCTATCAACAACATACAGAGAACCTGGCAGCCAGGTACAACGTGCGGACAAAATGTCACCCCAACGGACGGTCCACTCACCAAGCTGCACGTTCAGCAGCAGGGCCAAAGCTGTGAAGGAGAAACCAGACAAAAACACATATTGACATGCAGAACGTTCTGTGGAAAGGTGATAACATCATGAAGCATCATGACTCAAAACAGCACATCGTACAAAGCTGCCAGCGACGCTCCCAGAGAGTTTACAGTTATGACCCTGAGACTGAAAAATATGCTAGTTTACCCAAAGGCAGTGTGCGACTTACCCGGAAAAAGCAGTAGTTTCCCCATGATTGCCTTGTACAAAAGTGAGCCTGCAAGGTCGCACTTTTATACTCTGTGCCCTTTTCAACAATATTTTTTTCTAGGGAAATATTTACTAAAGATTGAGGTCCATTATGATTAAATAATGCTTTGCTTGATCACTTATCATGTTTCCACTATTCTTTAGACAAACACCGGACTGCTATACTTTAAATATCCACGGGGTTAGATAAAGATACCCAGTTCAGTGAAATATGCCTATTTTTATAATTGAAAGGACAAGCAGTTGTTCATAAACTTAGGAAAAATTAGGATAAAAAGTTAGTACTGCTCAGTTCTGTAAACCTTGGACTAAACATTTTTCTGCATGCATATGTCGGGTATGTGGTAAATTAAGGGTAACTTAATATCTTCTCTGTAATACAGAGATAGTCTATCCTTATGATTATGAACTACACCTATTGGGGATTTTGTTCTTGAATAAAAATCTATAATTTATAGTCATGTGAATAACTATAAACTATTTATGTGAATAAATATTAAATATTTAGTTCTTTATTTAGAAATATCAACATAATATTTGATCTTCTTTCAAATTATAGCTATAGATAAAGGTGAATTTATTGCATGACCTACACAAAAACAACATTTACTTGTTTAACAAAAGAAATTTACTAAGACGTCAATTCCTACTGAAGATAAACTTAGGACACTGTATGTCGTAATAGCGAGTACGTCCCCCTCAGTGAGACGTTTTCTATAACCATCGATCAATCTCTGACATCGACTGGCAGAAAGTTTTCCCCACTCTCCAATGCAGAATTCCTCAAGCTGTGTGACGTTTGAAGGGTGTCTTGCATGCACAGTCTGTTTCAAACCACCCCATAGCGTCTCAATAGGATTCAGATCCGGCTTTGACTTGGCCATTCCAGAACTATCCATTTCTTTCTTCTGAACCATTTCTTAATAGATTTACTGGCATGTTTTGATTCATTGTCATGTCTCTGCTTCAGTTTTAGTTTTTGGACAGATGCACCCTTTGAATGAATGAAGAATTCATATGGATTCTATGATGGTCAGCTGGTCAAGTCCTGTTGCAGCAAAGCAGCCCCAAACCACCCCTATGCTTCACAGTTGGTATGAGACCCTTTTGCTCAAACGTTGTCTTTGTTTTACACCAAACACGCCCTCTGTTGTGGTCTGCTCTTGGGCTGCACTTGCTAGGACGGCCTGACCCAGCCTTGTTGCCAGTCATTTTAAATGTTCTCCACATTATGCTTGTGGTTTAAATAAGACAGGCTCCTCCAAAATGCTCTGTAACGATGCTCTAATCATTAGTACCTGATGTGCAGCACCTGAATCTGATTCTAGGTATGTTAAGTAGTAATGAATGTGGAATTGCCCTAACTGTTTCGTCAGAAGAAATTGCTTTTCTATTAATTATATTTCACAAATAATTTTTAAAGGACTTCTTCAGTTTCATTTGTTTAGTTATATTACCTTAGTTTCTCAAAATTGTTAAAATGAAGGTCATATGTCCGTATGTTTACCTATGTTATTAAAGGCAGGTTTGGGCGTCCTCATTATTTCACATGACTGTATATGCAGGTATTCCAAACACTACTAGTAAAAATGGAAAAGAAAACAGATGTACAACCTGTCTGAAAAATGTAATTGTATTATTTGAACAATTGCAAGGTGTTATATAACTGATAGGGCTATCTCAAAGAGATTGGTCTATCTCAAAGACCAATTAGAATTACGTTAGAATATCAGCCATATTAGTAAATGATACAGCGCAGCTAATGCATATTTTTATCTAACTGATAATCTTTTTTTCCTTTTGTCTCCGTATAATGCAAAGAAGAATTTTTCAATAACATAAAAGAAATACTGTAGGTATGTGAACAAAATATATTTCTTAATGTCAAAATCAGTCATGTATACGGAAGCACATTTCACAATGTTGTAGATATTTTTTCAGACTTGATGTGTTCACAGTCTTTTCTCTATGCTGTGGTCTTTTGGGGAAACATTTCCAGTTTAGGTAATGCCACTCGCCTCAACAAACCCATTAGCAAAATCAGCTCCATCACAGGACTGACCCAGGACCCAGTAGAGGTAGCTGCAGAGTAGCAGATGTGACAAAACTGCCATAATGAGAATCATGAGCAAATGCCACACAGTTCACATTTTTGCTCACTACCGGGAGATGGGAGGGAGCAAAAACATGGACTGTCTGCGAGTCCCCAAAGCCCCGATTGGGAAACACCGGCTTTAGCTACCATGATGTGCTCAGAAGCATTTCTGGGGATCCTATTTATCTTCCGCCATCAGGTACCACAGCACCTCCTCCTGGCATGCCAGGTCTCACCCCCCCAGACACAACACAACACAGGACAGCATTTAATAACAAGCAATGTTACCGTACATAATTGTTCTTGTACTATGTACGTCATTAATTAATTTCTATTTATTTTCTATCTATCCTGTTTTTGCACAACATGGTTTGCACTATGTATTTTCGCACTTTCATACTTAAACTTTGATGTCGCTCATTTATCAACGTTTCCTTTGAGAAAACAAATGTAAATACACATGATTGCATAATAACATCAGTGTTGCTTTGATATCAGTATTGGCAAGGACTAAATCAGCCCCGAAGCCCCCACCCCCTTCACACATGGTACCCCCACAATATTGGCAGGGACGTTTCCCTACCATCCATACTGTACCCAAAACTATGCCCTTGCGCCATGATGTCACCCAGGTTGTCCCCTGCCTTGTGTCCGGTGCTTCCTGTCATAAACTCCAGGCTTGCTGTAACTCTGTGGTTATGTTGAGATGGATGATTGCGTAATTTAAATATATTTTGTGCCATTTTATATTTGTTATATGCATTGCGTTGGTTAGTCATTAACCAAACTTTAGTCAACTAACCTGAAATATTTGAAAACTGAGGCTGTTCTGTGGAACAACACCCTTTCACACTGGGGGGGGTCACCAGGTCAGAGCATCCATCCTTAGCCACTATGTGTGAGATTCTCTTCAGCAGTAAGGCTTGGACATTGGAATCTGCTGCAGATACAGAAAAAAAAAACACAACCATTGGTTGTGATGAAGACACTGCTGATGCGTCTGTAAATTCCAAGTAATCAGCGTGCAGTAGGGGAGACCAGGAATGACTGTTGAATGGGGTTTGCTGTTCAATGGGATATAGTGATCTTCTTGCATAACATAGATGCTCCCCAAACCTCACTTTTCTTTTGTGTCATTTTTGTTTACATTTTGTAATAATGAAAATGAAAAAAAGTCAACAATAAGTAAGCATCCTCAATGGAACAGGTTAGCCACACAAACTACTGAATGTGTCACAAACATAAATGCACAAACAGCGGAGCCCACAAGTCAGAGTCATGAGATCAGATGGTATATCTTAGAAAAAGTACATGTATTGCACAACAAAATAATGAGGAAGGAAATAAAATAAACCACTCTCTCACTCAGTTTCAAGACATTCACTGATTTACATCAGACATGAGGACCTGTGCGTTTTTTATCTGCTACTTTCTTGGTAAATTATATAAAATTTTTATCATTGATGCAAATGTCGTTGTACAGTAGGTACTACGACTAATTAAGCTGAGAGGGAATGTTCGGGCTCAGAAAGTTCAAATCCAGACCAAGATTTTGTGTCAACCAACCAGTTGAGTACTTTGTGAACGTGACTCATTATACTCAACTGACTGGTTGAAACAAAACCTTGGTCTAGATTTGCACTTTCTAAACATGAACTTTCCAGCTTTGTAATTAAGGAAACCTTTGTTCAGAAAATCAGCGATGTAAACCTTTTTCATAGAGCATTTATTTATATTTCCTAACCCATCAAATGTGCTTCCTTTCACCAACAGTATCTTCTGAAGCCAAGAAGTCAAGAATTTCCGCACCAAGTTTGGTGACAGCCGTCGCCAAGGAGACTGTCACCATTCACTGCCAGTATGACCCCCGCTACGGGAATTATGAAAAGTACTGGTGCAGAGGGGCAATACATGAATTCTGCAGGACTGTAGTGAAAACCACAGGATCCAGTACAAATAACCGGACTGCCATGAGTGATGACAGATACAACGGAGTCTTAACAGTGACTGTCCACGACCTGCAGCTACAAGACAGCGGAAAGTACTGGTGTGCTATTTCCAAGCCTCTGAAAAACATTGTCACTGGAGTTTTCCTGCAGGTTTTAAAAGCAGGTAATTCCATACCAAGACATTTTAGAGTTACAGAAAAAGCCAAGGGCATACATTTATATAGCTGGGTTCTTATATATTGCATACTGAAGGATTGTATTTGGAGTAGAATTCTGATACATTTTTCACGTCCCTACAAAGATGTGTGAATGCAGTCAAAAAACTAGAAATGCCAAAAGTCTTGTTTTTTGTTTGGTAACTTTTGGTTGAGATTAGGAATGGGAAGGGGTTTAGGGTGTCTTTGTTGGTGGTGGGCCGAAAAAAAAACAAGGGTGTTTTTGTTGGGATTAGGGTTTTTCCCATAGAAATGAATGGACGGTCCGTACAGAGATATGAACAGAAATATGTGTGTGTGTGTGTGTGTGTGGGTGTGTGTGTGTGTTTGTCTCTGCCTGTGTATCTGGGT
>JAODKF010000116.1:1515386-1532595 GCA_026779585.1 Mormyrus proboscirostris
ATTTGCTCATGATTTGTACTTGAGTAGTAACTGAGTTACTAAGTTATTTGTGCCCCCTCAAGTAAAGTGTTACCATTGTTACTATATCTATTCATTCCTTAAATCTTTGTGAACTACTGAAGGATCTACTGACGGAACAGGTCATGAATAACACAAGTGAAATACTGATCTCATGTTTGTTCATCATTAATGAATCACAATGCAACTTATCTCAAGTAGCAGTAACACCTTACTTGAGGGGACATAGTAGTAGTAGTAGTAGTAGTAGTAGTAGTACACACTTAATGCATTAACCGTTAACTAAATGTTAGTTTACCTTTAATAAATTATTACAGTTCATGTTTTCCATGCAGGAACTAAATTAATTACCACTTAACTAATTTGTTAGCTGTTAACTAATAGTTCCTGAATGGAATACATGAATTGTCATGATTGATTAATGATGATGAATGTACATGGGATAAGTATATAGCTAACATTTAGTTACTCGTTAATTAATGCATTGAGTAAGTGTGTATTACTACATTATTGGGTCCCCTCAAGTAAAGTATGACCCAAGTAACTGCTATATTTGTTTCTTGATTAGATCTTCGGTAGATTCTTCATCAAGACCTTCAGTAATGCTGCAAATGCTCACAGGAACACTTACTAATTACATTATATATGAATGAAAGACACAAGGAACTGACATACAAATTGAGAGAGTAACCCAAGGTAGAAATTTTGCAGTAGGTGATGACATTTAGCTGTCAATGCCCTACAGAAATGCCTGTTGTTTACATTTTATTAGGTATTTTATGAATTACTTAGCATTTTAAAAAGGCAGCATTACAAGATAGTAACAATTTTGTCTCACCTCATTGCCAGATCTTCTGATCCAGAGTAACACAATTTTAATAAAGTGAAACTTCAATTAGCAATGTTACTCACGAATGCTTCAGAGACGCATGTCACAGAGTGCAGTCAGGCCGGAAATATTCACATTCTGATTGTATCAGATAAAATGTGTATCTACTGATCAGTATTAATTATTCTTCAGTTTATTACGGGAAATAAAGAGAATTCTTTATTATCAGAAGAGAATACTCTATTTTAACAGATATGTAAAATGCATATTAACAAACTAAGGGATGAAGTAAATGGGAGTGAAATGCATCCCCCCTTATTTAATGAGCTACATCTTCTTCCAGCAAGAACATGAGTGAAGTATAGTCCATCCTCCTTACAGAAGTTACACATTTACATATTTCTGGGAATTTACAAGCTTTTTTCTTGCTGCCACTGTAAGTAACAAGACCTTTTTAGAATATCTGTACAGAAAGATTTGTCATTTTCAATCGCATTTGGGCTGCTGAGCTCAAAAACAAAACAATTGACTCAAAGTTTTGCCTTGGAAACAAGAGAATTGGTGCATGGTGGTGCGGTGGTTAGCACTGCTGCCTAACCCCTCTGGGAGCCGGGTTCGAGTCTCTGCCTATGTTATATGTGTGTGGAGTTTGCATGTTCTCCCCATGTCATTATAGGATTTTTTCTGGGTTCTCCCCACACTCCAGAAACATGTTGAGGCTAATTGGAGTTACCAAACTGCCCGTAGGTGCGTGAGTGCATCCTGTGATGGGCTGGGCCCCCGTCCTGGGCTGTTCCCTACCTAATGCCTGTAGCTTCCGGGATAGGCTCCAGACTCCCCTGTGACCCAGAAGGACAAGTGGTTTGGGAAATGGATGAATGGACAAGAGATTTGCCCTGCTCTCAAAAAAGAAAAAGTCGCAGCACCAGAGTGTGAAAACTCTGTGTGCCCAGAGCTGGGGGAATGTGGCTGGAAACCTGCAACTGCAACATACCAGGCCTTGTCTATAATGGACAATGGTCCTGTGTAACAGGACTAAAATATAATGTGTGAAGAAAAGAATAGTTGGGAGGTTTTTTACATCCATGTTAACATATATTTTTTAGCTTAGAGAGGATATTTTTGATTGTTTAGATATTTCAACTCAATGATGTAATACAGTACTGTAATACTGCACTGTTCCCAAAGCATGTCTCCATAAACCACATTTACTGTGTTCAATTCCAGCCATGTGCTCTGTATTGGTCCATACACACTCACACACACATTTGTATTCATATCTTTGTGGGGACTATCATTCATTTCTATGGGCAGAACCCTAACAAAAATAACCTGAACCCCTATCCAGCCCTAACCTGAACCATAGGTAACCAAACAAAATACAAGACTTTTAACGTTTTTAGTTTTTTGATTGCAGTAGCAGATTTTTATAAAATTGAGTTTCCCCGTGGGAACTGAAAAAATGGCCCCCAAAACATCAAAAAATCAGGTTCTTATGCAAAATAATATATGCATGCCCCACGCACACACATACACATTTGTCAGTGTCCTACGATGGACTGACATCTGTCCAGGGTGTGTCCTGCCCTCCTCCCTGGGCTTGCTGGGACAGGCTCATGACACAACCCTCTCCTGAGCAAGCAACTGTATAAAAATATATGGTGGAGTTCAAAGACACCTTTAGCTACAGACGATTTGACATGTTATTCATTCTTGTTCATATGTGACTTCATTTTGATTGTTTACTTTTGAAAGTGAATGTTTATTGTGATTTTTTTTTTTTTTACGATGTTTTTATTTAACATCGTATGGTTCATTTCGCAATGAAACTTTGTTCACTTTCAGATGCCAAAGCGGGAAGGGGGGTTGTAATGTAATCGTCATACTGTGGTTGAACTAAAAAGGTTCGCGTAAAAGATATCAAGTTAGAAGATAATCACAGATGCATAAAGCCAATTATGACACAGGTACCAGACTGTAGTTACAAACAAACCACCGGTCTAATAATTCCACTGTGCATCAGAAAACATATCAGCAGCTGAGTGACTTTAACTCCACAATTACAAAAGCAGCTGTCTGTTTAATGTGAGGACACCCAGAGGTCTGGTAATTAAAAAAACACTTTGTCTTTTCCATGTAGGTATGACAGACCCCAGATGGCTAATGTTAATTTTTTGGGACGGTAAAGTGTGGCATGAAGTATCAATAAATAAATACAGGACTTGGTGGAAGAAACCGATCACCTTTTTACACCTTTTTTTTTACAAAAAAAAAAATATTTAAATTAATGGATGCCTAACTGGTGAATTGCTATTGGAATGTCATGCTTTGAGCCATGCAACAAACCGGCTACAATACAAGAATGGAATCAATTAAAATTTAATGTCTTTGTTTCTTCATCACAGACCAATAAGCTCACATGTTAGTAAACAGTAAAAGCTGCCGTTTTGTTCCATTGTTTGGCAATAAGGATTAATGAAGTTATTTTACAGAAAGTGTTCTCAGAAACACGTGCTGTAGATAGTCAACTGGTAAACAGGGTCACTCAACCATCAACAAAAAGTCTCCACTCACTAAGAAATGAATGAAATCAAAAATATTCAGGCAAAACAAAGAGTTTGACAGCACAGATTAGTGTGTATGTGTGTGTGTGTGTGTGCATATATACACACACATACACAAAAAAAAAATATATATATATACATACATAGACGGTGGCAATCAAATTTAGAGAACAAGAGATGTTTTTGTAATACGTAAAGTCACAGCTTACCTGAATTCATTACTCTACCATGAATAGAAAAGATGTATTTTAATAATATTTTATCAGTGAAAGCTACGCCACATCAAAAATTATATGGTTTAAACAAGAAATTTGAAGAAGGCAAGCAATCAAAATTAGGACAGATACTTTTTTGTACAAGAAGCCTACAAATCAATTGTCAACTTTTTTTGATGGTAACATCTTTCAGAAATTAATAGGAAGAATAGGGGCCCTTGCTTTCAGTACCTGGCATATCGGCAACCCTGGGACTCCCATATTCTCACACTGCTTTCACTTGATTTTGTTCCACTCGTATTCCAGTTTCTTCCACAATTCGGTAACTGTAGTGCACTTATCTGCCATCATTTTGTTGGCAGTTACCTACCAGAGATTCCTGATAAGGTTCAGATCAGAAGAGAAGTTGCTTCACCCACTTTGCAGTGTGGTACGTGGCCCTGTCTTGTATAAAAATGGCTGGCTGATGCTCATAGGGAATGCTGCTGAAAGTGGTTCTCATACGCATTAGCATTCACCTTAGCATGTAGCCGTATGAGCGACCTGACTCCTGCAGAGAACATACCCCACCCATGATACTTACCCCAACCAACTTTTCTGACTTCTTCACGCGCTTTTGGTGGGGTCTTTCCACAACTCAACACCACAAATAATGTTTCCCACCTGAAGCAACTCAATTAAACTTGCTTTCATCAACTTAAATTAACTTTGGACCAGTTCTCCTCTGTCCACTCAACGTGCTTCTCAGCAAAGGGTTGGTCTTGCCTTTTCATTCTTCTTGCTGATGTGTGGCTTAATCACCGATTGGGTTTTTCAGTCCATATTATCCAAGACAACGAGACTCTATCAAGACAAGTTCTTGCCCCGCCCAGAACTACTTTGGTGAACAATTCCAGCTGTTGGACCGATCACTCATGAAAGTCTCCTTGCCCACTTGTGCACTGGTCATATGTGGGCAGCCAGCCTTTTTCTGGGCTTGAATGACTTCGCTTTATTGTAGAGCTTTAATATTTGAGAAATGAAGCTTTTGGAATAACTAGCTTCTCTTCCAGTGACTAAGAGGGTTGTCCCATCTGCCTTCATCTGAATGACCTGATGTCACAGGATTTCATCTTGCAAAATGCCTACTAATGTTTTCAAGTAGATTGGGGTTATCAGATATTTAGATATATTTTAGATTAGATCCAAAAACTGTGAAGTATACCAACTCGTTCTCTAATTTTGATGGCATGAAAATGAAAATGAAACAAAATGAAAATTGATTAAAATACATCTCGTCTATTCAGGTTAGAATAACTTTGAATTCAGATAAGCTGTAACTATGTATATTACTTGTTGCCTTATTCTGATTGCCACTGTGTGTGTGTGTGTGTGTGTGTGTATACAATCGTCCCTCGCCACTTCATGCTTCGACTTTCGCGGCTTGACTCTATTGTGGTTTTCTGTATATTCACTAAAAAGTTCACAGAGACAGTGAAAATGATACATCGCTACACATTAGAAGTATCTTTGCTCTTCTAAGTGTTTGTGATTTCTGAGAACTTTTATCTAAGCCCCACGATGACTATTTTTATAGGTTAGTGGTTGTGTGTAAGAACTGTGTGTGTGCATAATTAAATGTGCAATAATAATAATACGACATTTGTAACATCTAATATGTCTTATTTTCTGTTATTATGTCTAATATATTGAATAATACTAGTGTAATGGTGAGTAAAGGGTGTTATTTCATGTTTAGAGGGCTCTAATAATGTTAGAAGGTCGAAAACAGGTTTTCTATGCTCTAACTGTGAAAATATTCGATTTATAAATAAAGAATTCTACTTCGCGGAAATTCACTTATCTGGAAGTGATTAACTGCGATAAACGAGGGCCGACTGTATATATATAAATCTGCAGAAGCCGCAAAAAAAAGCAGAGACCACTCTTTACTTTTAAAGAAATCTGAATCCCGGTTTGATCATGGTTTTGCTGGCAGAAGGCTACACTGAACAGCAGGCTACTTCCAGGTTTGAACTTTCTAAGGCAGCAGTACATAAGGTGAAGCAGGAGACACTGAGAACGACCAGAAGCCAGCCAGGTAGAAGGCAGAAGCGTCTTTCTAATTCCAGAGATGACCGTCTACTTATGCATCAGTTTCTCATGAATTGGAGGATGACCTCAAGTGACCTTCAAAAGGAATGGGAAACATTAAGTGCAGGTGTGAAGTGCACTGCTAGGACAGTTCATATCAGGCTCCTAGAAGCAGGATTAAAGTCCAATAAAGCAAGGAAGAAGAGCTTCAGTAATGGGAAACAGAGAAGAACCAGGCTGCAGTTTGCAAAAAAAAAAATATTCACAGACACACTCCCATAAATTGAGAAATGAGTGAAACAAAAAAGTGTGCTGTGGTCTCTTTCTCTGCAGCTATATATATATATATATATATACAATGCATAATGTACATATAGTGAAATACATCCAGACTGTGTTCTTCTGAACTGATTTATATTCAAATATAAAGGAACAACAGTACAAGTACTATTAAGACAGTGTGTAATGAATAAACCGATCAACAAAGTACTATACTACAGCTAAAATCTCAGAAATACCTAAGCCAAGCTACGTGCAACATTTTTTATTGAGCCAACATATACATTATTTGCGCAAAGAACTAGGAGTCTTAACATTAGAGAGCGATACAGAATTATAGAATTTCACTCGTATAAAAATTTTGATTCGCTCTCCTCAAAACTTGGAACAAATTTTAAAGGTGAAAATGACCCCCCCAAGCAAATTCCTCAAAGTAAATAAAGAGAGATAACCAGCAGTGTTTAGGCTTCCACCATTTAGAACATGTAAGCGACAAAGAGTTTTGTTCATATATGATCACTGTAAATGTTTAATCATGTGCCTGTAATATTAATGCATATCTTGAATCCACTTGCCTTACCTATTAATGACAATTGCTTGTCAAAGTAAGTATAACTAACAGTATATTAATTTTAGGAAATTAAGCCATCCATTGATAAATATTATCTCTACTACCAAAGCACAGCAACAGGAAGAGCTAAATATCACCAAACCATAAAAACGTTCATATCATGTGTAGTAATACAATCACAACTGTCTAGCTGGTGTAGAATGTAGGACCAATGCCGTTTGTAACAGCATCTGCAGACAAGCTATAGGTTACCTGTGAAACAGAAAACAACTTAGAACGGGTTAAAAGTCAAAAACAAGGACCTGTGCTTGTTAAAAATGCACCAGAGCATCTTCTGTTCACACCGACATACCTATGTCAGAATGGACTGGGCTGCAGACTTAAAGGCCGACGTGGTGATGTCATTTATGAAAGAGCCCTTGTTCATTCCTTGCTGCAAGACAAAAATAGGTTAAAATTAGCTGGTGTCCTGCAGTCTCATGATGAAGGAGGCTGTTAACCTCACAGAGAGTTTCATCTCGCCAAGTAGAGATAAGTCACTCTTTACTCACGCCACCAGGCCCCCCCCAGGATCACCCAGTACAGCGGAGGCAAAACTGCCAACTCAAGTCCTGTCAGCTTTCTCACGTTCTGTTTAACAGCCCAAATTGGTCTGTTTGGAATTTATTTTCACATCAGTGGAAAAGTTTCTACGACCGGCCAATAGTTCTGCTCAAAATACTCCGCTAAAATGCCCAATTATGAAGTCTGAAGCTTCGTAACTGATCATAAAATAAAGCCGGCTTGTCGTGAAAGGCGTCCGGCCTGATTCTTAAAAAAATCTGTGGGATACATCCCAGCTGATGTGTTCAGAGCTGGTTTTACCACATCGCTCAGCTCTTAGGTTTCAGCACCACCCAACACCAACACAAACGTGTTCTTTAAAAGAAAAATCTACATCCAAATTTTCCCGTCTCCACCTCGGTTTAGGTTCCCCTCCCTTCATTCATCTAAATGCCATGTTGAGACATGAGCAGTTCAAGCTCAGAATAATACTGCCGCTCCCAAGATCGTGTCTTAGATTTCAGCTGCTTTTCACCCGTGCAGTTGGCAGTCCAAGGGCTATGCCATACACCAGTTAGGGCTTGATAATGATTCGCCCAACTGGTGTCAATTATTTTCAGCTATAATTAAATGAGATACTTAACAGAGTAGCCCGAATATCAAGCAGCCATTAACGGCTGGTGTCTTTAATGGAGAATGTTTATAGTTTGCGTGAGGTACGAAAAAAAAATCTCATAATACAGTCTGTCCATCCATCCATCCAAGCATCCATTTTCTGTAAGTCTGGAGCCTATAGGTGCAAGGCAGGGAACAACCCAGGATGGGGCACCAACCCATCACAGGGCAGAACCACACACCAGTCACTCACACATACACACCTATGGGCAAAATTCCAATTAATCTCAGCATGTTTTTGGACTGTGGGGGGAAACTGGAGTACCTGGAGGAAACCCAACAACGACACGGGGAGAACATGCAAACTCCAAACACATGGAGCCACGGCAGAGACTGAAACGCCGAGCCCAGAGGTGTGAGGCAAAGGTGTTAATCATTGTGTTACCCTCCTAATACAGTCCTCTCTCCAACTAACCTACTTAATCTCTGGAAGCTCCCATTGGCCAGAGAGCATAAATATAACTTTGCCAGGACCAATACCTTTTTTAGGAAGCTCTGGATATCCTTTTCTGCCCAGAGACCATGAAGTAGGAGGGCTGCAGCCTGGCTGGAGTTTGGGAAGTATCTGCGAATGAAAGTAAAAGAATCATACAAATGACACGCTAACGGATAAAGCCAAGTCAGCACTAAATCCTTAATCTCAAACATGATCTTAATGTAATACCAGCTTGCGCATCCTTGTATTCCCCGTGAGGTGCCAAAGACTGCAGAGACTCGCACGATTACTTTTAGCAGCTTTGAATTGGAAATTACATAGTCTAATCTTGAGATGTGCGGAGAATCCACTTCAACGCCTCCCTGCACGCATGCATTAACCCAACGACTAAGTGCACCTGTTCTTGCTCAGGTCCACCACAGAGTTGATCAGAGTGTTGTTCAGCAGCTTCTTCCCCATTTCAGGCTCGACCTTCAGCAGGTTGCGGATGGTGTGGCAGGCAACGGCCATCGTGTCATCGGTGTTAGCCGGGTCAGTGGCGCCGGAAGTGAGCACACTGGCCAGTTGTGGTAGGGCTTGCCGAGCTGTCGAGGAGAGATGACGACAATCAGGCCCCGACCTCCTCGTTCACTGACTGGATCAAACTGTCGACCCTTTTTTTTAAAGCCAACGAAGAAACTCGATCTGACAAAATGTCGCTCACTAAATAGCGGGCAAAAATGAGTGATGACACCTGCTCTTAATATTATATGACAGCATTACAATGGTAGCTCAGTGCATTTAGCTTCTGCCTAAGAGTCTGGTATTTGATAGGTAATATGGCCCATTTTAATTTTTCTTTTCCTTTTTTTACTGTCCTTATACTGTTTGACTTCCCTCCCTTCCCCCAAGCCATATGTCCCAGCCTAAACAAACTTTGCTGTTGTAACCCAGCAGTTTCACCACTTTTACATCCCTTATTCGAATAATTCAGCATTAGCACTTATGTTAGCACACTGAGTGCTTTGGAGTGGTTTTCGTGGCTTTGACTTCACCACAAACCTCCACCACAGGCAGCTGTTCTGCAGTAGAAAAGTAATCAACAAAACCGTGGCATGGCTCCTTACTTTAACGAAGGATACAGAGACAAATTGTTTAATCATAAGATTAGATTAGATCCTTTTATTGCCATTGCATATTAGTTACAATGAAATTCAGCTTGAAGCAAACCATAGAACTTAGTAGCTTAAAATGATATACAGTAAATAAATAATTTAACAATAGTGAGATAAAAAAGAGAGCTAATAAAATGAGAACTGCATGTCATCTTTAATGTGCATCTCAGTGACTAAGAGGTCTATATCAGTGACATCAGAACAAACCAGCACATCACATCTTAAATGTCCTTATAGCAATAAAGTGCATATCAATGATTAAGAAATCCATATCAGTAGCATCACATTGTAGTTCTGCATCACATCTTGCTACGTACAATGTGCTGTCACTGAAATGGATTTTATAACTGAAAGGTCTTTATTTGATCATTCAGCACACATTCTCTGTTCCGTAGTCATTAGTAGTATTCTATTCACTTGATTTTTATGTACTTTTCAATGTAATCATAGACACATATATTTACTAAAATTGGTTGTGCAGTGAACCATAATAGATGCTCTAGACCAGTCTTTCCCAAATCCAGTTCTTGGGGACCCGCAGACAGCCCGCATTTTTGCTCCCTCCCAGCTCCCAGTAGGGAGCAAAAATGTGGACAGTCTGGCAGGGAGCTGAGAGGGAGCAAAAACATGGACCGTTTGACACTGCATTAACATTTGACCACAGATGAAAATTAATTTTAATTTCTGCTTTCAAGACATACCTCTCCCCATTTCCCTTTTCATTTTATGCACTCCAATGATTTTCTCACAGTAGCACAGTCTTTGTCAGGATTGGTCCCTGTCCTGCCCCCTTCTGTTTGTCAGTTCCCTGTCTAGCTAGGAGGTGTCACTGGCCATCCCATCTCCCAGTATTTCCCAGGTCTGTTCTATTCCCAGCGTGTGACTCCTGCATGGCTGAACAAGCTAAGTGAGTGGCTGTAAAATGAGCATCTCCTCCATTAACTTGATAAACATTTTTATGTTCCTTGCCCCTAGATTCGGTTGTGTATTCTTGTTTATTATAGTTCCTTGTGTTCTTGTATGATTCTTTGTTTTGTACCTTGGTGAGTTGTCGTGTTTGTATCTAGTTTTGTAAATATGTCCTAGTTCACCTGTTATCCGTGTGTCTCCAGTGAAGTCCTAGCCCCTAGGTTTTGATTGTGACTATCTTCATCTGTGTGTAATTGTAATTGGTCCACACCTGTCCCACATCTTACCCTTAATATCTGTGTATATATGTGCCTGCCTTTGCCCTTGATTCTCAGTTGGTCATGGTGTTTGTAGCTGTTGCTGCCCTGCATTTGCTCCCTACTTTGTTCCTTAGTTTGTTCCTTAGTTTGTTCCTTAGTTTGTTCCTTAATTTGTTCCTTACTTTGTTCCTGTATGTCTTTCTTGCTCATGCTCCTTGAACCTATTTGGTGTTAGTTTCTCCTTGTGTTTATTCCTAGCCTGTTTAAGTTCTTGAATAATTAACCTGCCTACATTAGACCCCTCATGGTCCTTTTGTTTCTTGCGGATTTTGTTAGGGTCCAACATGTCCGTATCAAGTCTTAATGCCACAAATGCACAGTGGTCTTTTACGATATACTGCCAATGCCACAATCAGGGTCTATTAACAGAGAAGGTGGTGTTAGCCCTTACCTAGAGTGCTCTGGATGCGCGGAGACCTTGAGAGGTTTCCCAACAGCGCCGTGGCTGTCTTCTGCAAGTTGGGGTTTGAGGACTGTAGCAGTGGCGCAAAACTCTGCAGGCCGTTCAGCTTCTGGACTATGGTCTGGCTCATCACGTTGGACACCTACGGACATAGGGACCTATGTTGAGGCTGAGGAAGTGGACCAGACTGAGAGCAGTTGGGTTGCCACCGTCCTCTTCTGCACGACAAGCCTCGTGATGCCAAAAAAACAAGCGTGCAACTGCTGGATGATGCCTAGGGAAGACAAGAGCTAACACATCTATGCTGACTTCACGTATGCCTCACCTGAAGCAGGGAAAATCCCCTGGTCGGAAGCATGAGGTCACCACTGAGCCCTAGAGCACCGCCCCAGGCACTGGCTGACCCTGCCTTCTGTAACGGACATTGCTACATCTGAATGGAAAATGAGGCCATTGCTTACTGTTCCTGTCTGAGCTGTCAGGTTCTGCAGAGTCCCCATGCAGGCCTCCAGTGTTGACTCGTTCTGGCTGCTCCCCAGGAGGTTCAGGTAGGTCTGCATGGTCGAGGAATGGAAGAGCCGGCCTGTCCCTTTGGGATTGTTGTCCTCCATTACCGGGTAGTCAAAGTAGCTCTATGGTTAAATGCAAAGGTAACAAAGTTACTTCTGTGAAGTTATGTGGGCTCAGTGTGCACAGACTTGCTGTTATTATCAAAGGAAAAATGTGGACTGACTTAGAGACTAACCAAATATATTTGTACTTGACATAGAGTGACACCTTCAATAACAGCGAAATCTGCTTTTTGTAGCTAAATGGATTTAGTTTTGTTTTTTTGTTTTGCCACAGGCAAATTTTCCAGGAATGCTTATATAACTAAAGGGTCTTTCAGGTTTACTACTAAAGGAAAGAGGGTGGATCTGGAACTTCCTCCTACCCCACGTATGTATTTGAAGGGCCACTCCAGCGCTAAAATTAAGCTTCCTGGTGTCAACCATCAGATTCAGAGGCATAACACCAAAATGTATTAATTATAATCTATGCAAAAAATGCCCAAACCCAACTGTGAGGATGACCTGAGTGGAAATGTTTTATACCCCAAATGTGAAATGCTGTTACTGTCTCGCCCGTAAGTCTGACGTACCTCCTGCTCAGTCTTGCTGCCCTGCTGGCTGAAGCAGCTCACAGACGAGGTGTTCTTCTGGGCGGTGCTCCTGGCAGGGGGTGCCGCAAGGGCCGTGATCTTACTGAAGAGCCCCGGTGCCTCTTTCTCCAGCTGGTACGTCAGGTTGTGCAGGATGCAGACGCAATTCTCCACCGACTGTGGGGAACGCAGAAAGTCAGCGGGGAGATTCAAGCCGAAGAGGTTCCGAGTTTCCAAAAGGGACAAAGAGGAAGGAAACCTCAAAGGGACACAGGACGACTCAAAACACTGCCCACTGGGGTCTTTAATTTATCTTATGAATCGATGACAGTGATTTGCCACATTTCTGTCCTTTTATAGGACACTGATGTACATTAGTTCAACTACTGCAGTTGCAGTTATTTTTCTGTGGCTATATATTTTTTAATTTTGATATTGATTCAATCCCTTTGCCATAACAGAAAATTGTCAAAAACATTACCCCCCCCCATTCTCTTCCTACAGCAAATCTTTTTTCAATCACCTAGATATTACAGAAATAACTGGTGTGTCTTAAGAAGTTTTTCAGTGGAATTCAAAGAAGATTAAGAAACAAGAGTAAGAAACAAGGCTAAAATTTTAGGACCATAAAGACTCTATATAGGTTTTGAGAGATGAATAATAAGCAAAAAGAGTTCAGCCATGAAGGGAGCATGTCAGTGTCTGACAGCTTCATGCAAAATACCGAGTGTATTTTTTACTGGGTCTTTCTTTCAAAATAGGACAAAAGTCATTAACATATAATGAATAAAGAAAAGAAATTAACAATTTGACTGAGCAACTAAATTCCATGAAATGACTTCTCAAAATACCAAAGAACCATCAGATTCTGCATTTGCTGGGGTTGCCAAGCGACTGGAACCTAGTTGATCTTTTGACCTTTATTTGATCCCAATGACCCCAAATTACACAGACAACATGTACTTGGTTGTATAATTCAGGCACAGGTGTCAACTGCATTAGTAAAAAAATAATACATTGCCAGTCCCCTTTGAGAGAAGTCCCTTGACACACAAACACCTTTTCTGTTGCCCACCTTGTCGTCCGGCCTGTCGGCATCCGCACACGCCTGAACGTAGCTTATGAGGGAATCGATCAGCCCACGGCAGTTCCTCATTGCCTGCCGGTTCTTCTGCTTGTCGGAGCTCAGGTTCCTTTATCAGAAAGCGACCCATTCAGTAAGTCAACGTGCAGCACAGAGTGAAATCTGTGTCACCGATATTTGACTCCGACCTGCTTTGTGGTGTTTAAAGGGGCTGGTACCATGACTTGATCTGGCTTCCTTTTTTGTAAAAACAACTTCAAAAAGGCTGAGACGTGTATGTTCAACCTCTTGACAACACATTAGCAGAAAAAACATTCCTCTAACTGCAGAATGCTTGTAAAAGGAAAAAAAACTGACATTAAATAATCTTTTATGATGTAAACAGCGTTACAGACAGAGACTGACATAACTGGTATGCAAGTGCATTTTTGCGGTTTAAAGGTTAAATTGTGTGGTAATAAGGCCGCAAATGTGCATTTCTGCTGTTATAACAAGAAACTTGTTACACGCAAATCAACCTTTAGACTAAGAACAATACACACCTGCAAGCCAGTTATATCAGTCCTTAATATAAACTGTGTAGCCTTGCTTCTGGTTATGAGAATCTGCTCTTTTTCATTTTTCTTGTACACCTGTTTAAACCAGGGCCTGCATATATTCAGCAGCTGTTATTCACCAGTTTCTGGAATGCTGTTGGTCTGTTTTTGTTTATTAATTTTGACATTAATAGGAGAGTTTTTAATACCCATTTTGTAATTTATGTTGCATATGCAATACAGTATGCATGTATTGAATTTTGGTTTTAAATTTTTATTCAGTTACATACATACACACACATGCACACATATACATGCATACACACACATGCATACATATACATACACACACATGCATACATATTGACTGAAAAGGCTTAGGCTGAGGCTTTACATTACCCTCTTTGCAAAACATTTTCTATTAGGTTAACCCTTTCACTATTATTTTAAACTGCATTCATGTATTATATTTAGTAATGTTACAAACAGCTACACGACAAAAAAGGTCAGACAGATCTGTACCCTGTAAAGAAGGTATTCTGATGGCAGACGGCTGCAAAACATCAGGCAGGGTCCTCACCTCAGACAAGCTGTTGTGTTGTAAAATATCTCAGGGTCCATGCTGTCACCGGTGTTCTGCTCCGACATGCCCGCATATGGCACCACCACGGTATCCGTCAGGACGGGCAGGGCTGTCTGGATCAGCTCCGACTTCAGATCGTCCGATGAAGACAGGTTCCACAGGAGACCTAGGGAGGTCCGGTAACACCGTGTCGTGAGATGACATCCCACCCCCAAAGTCCTGTGATAGAGCCAGGATCTAAACACGCAGAGGCTGAATGCACCCACTGCAAACACTATTCACTCAGTGTCTAGATGACGACAGCAGATATTTCACGATCACAGTTTTGTTCTTTAGCATTAGCCAAAATGTTTCCTAAGCACCTTTGAGGGTTTCTGAAGCGGCCTTGCAGTCATTCATGGACTGGGACCAAAAGTATGAATGCAGTCATTCATACTCGACAGACACCAGTTCTGATTCCCTTCACGTGGCTGTACTTCATTACAATTTCACATACAAATTTATTTTTCCTCAACGCTTTCTCTTCCCATACCTTCAGCTCCCAGAATCTTCTATGCTGTTTAATTGTATAGAACGAAAAAGATAACCTTATATAACTTCCACTTCCTTCATTTCATTAATAATTCAATCAAAACAAGGTTTGTAAATGAGAATAAATGTCAGAGTAAGTTATTTAATAGCGAATACCTTCATTACTAGCAGTATTTGAATAGTTATTATTGACTTATCTACAGATATTCCAAATCAACATATATGTTCATTAGAAATTAATAAATTAACGAATGAGCATTGATGGTTTAAAATACATTTGCATCCTAAATATTCTGCATCATTCCGGGTTCACAGTGTGACAGAATAATTTGTATTACTTGCCTACACCTTTAAGTTTGCTCTGTACCACTAGCGTCCGTGACGCTAGACGGACTGATTTCTCAGGCTCCAGTCTAAAGGCCCACCATGCGCCGGCTCCGCCTCTCTACCGCCCCCTACCTGTCAGCTGCTTCTTGGTCTCGTCGGAGTCGGTGCTCTTCAGCAGCGCCAGGGCCTTGCCGATGCCGCCGCACTGCTGCACCTCCAGCTTGTTGGCGTTATCCTTGAAGACCAGGTTGCGCAGAGCGCTGGAAGCCGCCTCCTGAACCGGGGGGCAGGAGCTCTGGAGCAGCGACACCAGGGAGGGAATCCCCTTCAGCTGCAACACCTGAGGGGGCATCACAGGCACACACTCATTACAAAGAGGCACGTCGCCATGTCATTCCTGCTGAAGCCTCTGCTGGATCTACAGATTAGCATTAGCATTCACAGGCAAGTCAGTGCCACGTCAAGTCTATCAGAAATTTGAAACGGACAAGACTGGAAGTAAATACTCTTACAAAAAATGACACAATTTATCATTGATAATCATTGATTATTGCATATACAGTAGCTATCAGACAGTAGATGGGGTTGTGTCCTAAAATCCCTAGTCTGTAACGTACTGAATCCTCAATTAGCTTGGTGAAACATCCATGGTGAAAAATCCATTCATCTTTATAGATGAAACCATAGATGAGTCATTTTGTATACAGTCATACTGTATGTGTTACACCATGACATACTGTGTGGGATTTGACCCCTAGGGCAGTTGAGGCCCCAGCAAGGTTTTCCACTCTTAATCTGTATAAACAAAGAACGGGTCCCCAATAATAACATTTGTATGATATGTGAATGAAAATTCAATTGCCACTGATTTTAGTATAATATGATTTATATCTTCGACACGTAGTGATTCATATAAAAGAAAAAAGCTGTTTGACAATCTGGTCTTCACAGATAGACATGCTCATGCTACTACACTGAACACTACTGCTTCCAAGCCAGCTGGGGGCAGCAGAGCACCGTGAGTCTTATTATCTCATACTGAACACCTGCAACAGGCTACTTTAATGTATAAAACATAAGTATTTTTGAAACATATTTTAAAACCCACAAAACATACATCCATGTGTGTTACCTTGACATATGCATAATTATTATAGCTCTTCATATTAATTACACCTGATTATGCTTTGTATTGTCGATATTATAATGACCAAATGGATTCTGATCTCTAAATCCTACCTCCCTTTGACACAGTGAGCTCAAGTTCAAGTTTCAAGATATATGGGCAGTTCTGCGTTGGATCCTCTTTGGCGCCTTGCTAGGTTGTGTTGTGATTGTAAGTGTCCAGAAGATTACTGGATGGTGCACCTTTCATGTGGCTGCAGGGATCCATTGTTCACGCTGATATCTGCTTTCCTCACCTGACACTGGATGTTTCTTTTTCTTCTGCGAACAGACTGGATGCCTTATCCCCATCTTTGGCATACAGTCAAACTGTAACACTTTTACAAGACTGCCATGAATACTTGAGAAGGGCTGTAAATGTCCACTTGTTAATTTTTATGATTCAGTAAACATCCGATCTTAGTAAGAATTTGTAAGTGGTTGGTAGAAGTCGTCTTTCAGTGGGCCTTCATGAACTTTGGTCAGTTCTTTATGTATTTAGTTTGACTAATTAAATTGAGTTTTTGTTTCAATGGCCCAGAATTCTGGTGAGATTATCAGTTTTGGCACATTTTGACTGCTTCACTATACAGATATAATCAGGCATAGTCAGGGTTCTTTGAAGGAAAGTCAACCAAAAATGGCATTCTAATCTAATCTTGAATTTTAACTAGCTATAAACCAATGCAACGCACCAGCATTTGATGAAAAATTAGTTAAAGGGTAATTTTGTAAATGAATTAGATTAAAAACAGAAAAATTCATAGAATACTTCTAAAATCTGTAAAGATGTCTGTAAATACATAAACAGAGCAGCTTTGTGTCTGATTCTTCCAATTAGCTTCTGAAATCCA
>JAODKF010000116.1:1532695-1561323 GCA_026779585.1 Mormyrus proboscirostris
CTTCTGAAATCCACCCTAGTTTATTAAACATGGGGTGAGTATTTGTAGGCGGAAGGCTTTGTACAGTACCTCCCCGTCCTAAGGATGGGCTACCTTCAGTTGTCTTTGCTGGATCCAGAGGAAGAATATAAGGAAGGACACTGAAAAATGTGTATGTCTTTTTGTGCAAATTGTATGGGAGTGTAGGTCTGCTGCAAATACAGTTTTGGTTATTGTTGCCATGGCTGTTTCTCCGTGCTGGAGAATTCCACAGCATTGTATAAATATATACTGGGCAAACTTCTGCAATCCCAGAACCACCAAGTTGACCATTAAGGATTTGTGGTTTTTGGAAAACATGTCAGGGTCATCTGAACAGAAATGAAATTTCATGACACCTTAAGTATTCCTTGTTTATGCTGTGGGAATTTCCTTTAAATATAAATCTCAAGCAATGGTCAATCACACCTACATGGGTGCTATTCAAAACAATACTTTTGGCCAATATACATTTAAATATTTTATTTCATAAATGTTCCCTGTTTGACATATATCTATGTGAACTAGAAACAGTTCTCTTTTTACATTGCAATGGAAACCAGATACATGTACAAAGATATTACAGAACAAGTTGATTTTGTTTGTTTCTTTTGATAATATTTATACAAAGATAATATATAATGGTAGGCTTTTCTGAAGGTTTGTAATTGTATATTTAAATAATTATATGTTCTAGTTTTTAACAATCAATTATACAGACAATACGTTCAAGTATGGCTGTGTGATAGCCTAATAATCATTTATAATCTTGGCCACCTACCAAGATCAGCTTAACAAAATGATTGCGGAAATAGTGGATATATGTATAAGTATATAAAATTCTTTGGTAATTTTTTTCCGCTGCTAAAATGGGCTACATTTGCTATTTTGGATGACATATTTGGTTCAGAAAAACTGAAAAACAACCAAAAAAATCCATGGCTTAAAGGAATCCATGCTTTGTAGTTTAAGCGGCAGTGTAAGTGAATTTAAATGTCCTACTACAATATTTAACAGTGAAGAAATGAATCTTTAAAGTCTCAGGTTCATCCTGAGATATAAAAGACATTGATGTGTTTTAACAACACACTTAATCTCTCAAGCCAGGTCAGCTGGTGCCATGATCCCTCTTTGCCAGTCGTCTACAAGGCTCCGCTAAAACACGTCAAAATAAGAATCCCCTCGGCGGCCATCAAGTCCTCCGTCCGATGTGACTATGCTCCTCATCCGCATAACCTCTGAAGTCACTCCTGCCATCCATTCCTTAGACACGAGAGTCCATGGCATATTTTTTCCCCGCCGCTGTCCTTCCATACTGATATATGGACCTGTGGTACTGAGAGGATCTAGCATCTGTACCAGAAGAAGGGAAATATTTGATGCTTTAATAATTCCATGCATGTTAATACTGGTATTAAAATTAGTGAGGGACTTTTATTTTGAACTCACCCCTGAAAATATACAGGCAGCATGTTAGTACAATAGAGCTTAGAAAACATCCTGTTGACCCAGCCATTGCCAGCCAACAGGACCAGCCAAACTCATAGTGCATTCCTAAGTAGACATTCTTCAGGACAAGGGTGGCTCTCTCTACGTACACATCCACTGCATACCACACTGAACCAATCATTCCTGGAATGCCTGGATGAAAAAGGACAGATTTTTTTTTTAGCTATTAAAACAGATTCATTGATAATTCCAGAAATAGGCTGACAGTTGTTGGGCTCGTCAGCCCTCATACCTCCCAGTCCAAATATGAAGCCTGCAAAGTAGCATATTCTCAGCTTGATGTTGGGCTCTTCCTTTAGAAGCTTGATAAAATCCAGGCCCAGGACTAGGATGATGAGTGCAAAGCTGGCCAGAATGTCAGCAGTGATCATCAAGGCTCGGGTCAACACGATCTTCACTGCAAGACACCACAGGCAGCTTAAGCAGAGCGGCATTACACACTGTCTGAAGGACCTGAGACTCTCCATCACAGAAAGACGCCGATAGACATATCTGTGTATCTGTCTACAGCAGTCCACAAGTACTGTAATGATGGCCAGTAAAAATGGTTCAAAATTCATATATTACATATTCATATAACTAAGAAGAAAACGCTCCCTTTATAATCCAGGAAAAACAATGTAGCATGCTCTTCTTAACTTCTAAATTTATGTATGTCGTCTTTACGTAAGCAGAATTAATGAATAACTGCACAAGGGAAAACGTGATGAAATGATGAATATGTAATAATTACAGAGAGAGTCCAACAGTAGAATTCTGTATCCAGTCTAACAATTGGAAAAGTCATGTGTGAAAGGGGGAGATGTCAACTTACACGGATGCTCAGCAAGGATGGTCTCATACTGGTCACATGTGCGGATCCCATCCTGCGTATTGGTCACGCACTCCCACCACAGTCCTCGGCATTTTTGGCTGACCTGGAACGGGTCAGCAGACACTGATGGAAGGCTGAGAGGTTCCATATCATCAACACACAAACACAGTATTTATTTTTAAACACAAACGTACACTTCCCTTACATGGGAATTTGCCCAAAGAACTCTTTGTGAACACAAGGACTGTGGAGAGACAACTAAGACTTTCGATAGTCTAAATGCAAAAAGACTGAACAGAACAGTCTTGCTTGCATGAAGAACATTTTTGGGAAAGCCTAAATTAAAAGGAACACAGCAGAAACACACAGTCATTTTTCAATAGGCCATTGCTGTATCTGTATATATACCTATGTGTGAATGTGCATATATGTGTATCAATAACCTCCTTCTTTATGCATATTTGTCAAGTGTCTACTTTCGGAAATGCTTACCTGAATTTTCATCACAAGCAGCAACTTGTTTGCCAAAATAAATGTTGGCCAACAAATGGTTTGCACAGATGCGCTTTTTCCCCATTAATACTGCAGCTAATTTTGCTCACCTCCCAATCATCATCAGCATTGACCATCCAACAGTCGGTCCAAGTGGCCACTATCAGGAAGACTGTAGACACCAGTGCCAGACAGAATGCCATGAACTGAAGAACCACGATCATTTTCAACTCTGGAGGACTCCAAAAACAAAATACTTTTTTACCAGAAGACACAAATGAAATATTTTCATCTAAACAAACTCCAGATGATTATTGCCAGACAGTTCTTTCAAACATCAAACTAATGCAATGCTCAATGTTCCCTTTAATTTCTTTACACAAATTAAACATGGCACCAGTACAGGGTCTGAAATCCAACCACAACTATTTTCATTTCCTCTCATTACAGTGCAGACTTTACAGTTCTGAATGTTGCCATGATTTATTATACATTGTTTAGTCCAATCACACTTTTGACTATCCCGTTGGTACCTCAGTTAGAGAAACAGTTTAGCAATAAACACAATAAGAAGCATCTAACTACTTGTGTTAAAAAGGCCAGACATGAAGTAGAAGGACATGCAAGATTTCTCAACCCAGGAAAAGCCAACTTACTGGGTGTATTGTGACAGCATGGAGCCCAATAGCATTGTACAAGCAGTAAACAAAAGGCAGAGTCACTGAAATGGTTTTTTAATGATTTCCTTCAGCAAAAGATGATTTTCAGTACACTGCTCTTCATCCATAAATAACAAAAGCAACAGCAATCACAAGTACATATAAGCTTTGTGGATAATCTATGGCCAGAACGTGCAGACATATTACTATCTCCTACAGCGCCAGAACAAACACAGTACAAAGAATCTGTACTATTAAAATAAAGCATATGATGTGCATGCAAAATGAAGCACAACACAGATTTCAAAATAAAAGCATCAGTTCAGATTGACAAGTTTGAAAACTTAAGATTTACCTCCACTTTGAGCAGGCAGGACTCATGCTTAGGTTCTACATGAAGGTTTGCCGGTACAAAACACCTGACTCCCACACGTTGTGTGACTGGGAGAACTAGACAGATTTGTGGGTGAAAAAAAAAAAGAGATGGTCAAGCACGACAGAACAAGGCGGATTCTGGGCCTACATGTAATGGAGAACCTCTTCTGAATAATGCAAGACTCCATTACCTTCCTCCATCCCCCACTCCTGCCTTCCTCCCACCCAAAATAAATAACCCTTGTTTTTTTCCACGGCTATTTTTGAAACTCAATGTATAAAAGGTGTGCCCTGAATTCTCATGAAGCGACTCCTTTCGACTGTTAAGATGCCATTAGACTCTGAGGGTAACTGGCCTCAGGCATCACTCCTACACGTCCTCCACCGGTGATTTTCCTCTGTCTGACATTCTGGGGGGTGGGGGTTGGGGTGTTAGGACTGATTACTGCCACTGTTTGGTTCTGACTTAAAAAAAATTATCAAAAGTGTGACAAAAAATATGACATTATAGAATTGCAATATAACCTTTCAACTTCTCAAATGAATGAAGTTGATTTTTGATGGAAGCTCTTACGTCATGTCATTGGAACAGGATAGCTCAATCATTTTTCCATAATACATATACACGATTTCACCATGTTTATTAGAACACAGTTTCACACTCGAGCTTCGTCTCTGCAGCTGGAATTGCTGTCTGCAGATCTGTTAATGATGGTGGGATATGGAAGCATCCTGATCAAAATAAAGCCCTTTTGTGGTTCGTGGGCTTCCCGCTGAAGCTCTTCCCTCATTGCTCTGCACAAACCCAGTAACCTCTGCTTTCATTGCACTTGGCGTCCACCCTCTACCATAGACCAGAACATTCCACCAGAAAGACATACATCTTCACACATTCCATGAGTTGTACGTCATAATGTAGGAATCACTTATGGTTTTATACATGGTTGAATGTCTTACCCACACTAGTCTGCTACTTTACAGAAGCATATTTAAAAGTATATGAACATGTTTTATTTATCTTCTTCTTGGAGAAAGCAGAAACAAGAAAAAAAGAAACCGCATTATTGCACTGCTTCTCTCTAATGAAACCTTCTAACACTGATTCTTATAAATTAAGCCCTAGGTCAGATTTTGTACTGTACCCTTAACTTTATCACTTTTAAGATATTTACACTTCCTGTTCAGTTATTTGTAATATACCAATGTGAAACATCAAATAAATTTTTGATAATTCTTTATAATATGTAAGTGGATTGTGATATGTCAGTCAATTATACTGTGACAGCAAATATTTACCCCTCTGGACCAAAAACATCAACATTATTAATGATTATATTGAGTAAAAATATCTGAACAAAGTGTTTAAAGAACAAGTATTTCGGAGTAACACCTGAGTAGCGAACTAATCCCTACACTGCTATTTCTCTGGGTGAGAAAACTTTTTCAAACCTTCTGTAATTTCAATATCATCATTTTGCATTTACCTTGTATTTTCTCCAAATTAAAAGATCCTTACATCTGCTTTTTATATGTATGTACGTATGTATGTATGTATGTATGTGTATGTGTATATACACATATATATGGCAGATCTGTCAGAACTTGCTAGTTTAGGTTCCGGTTAAGTTCATTACATTCTAATAGTTACATTTTCCCAAAGTGAGTAGAATTTGGACACATTGTATTTGATCGTTCCTGTAATTTATCTATGCATAATTTTTCATGAAGTTTACACATTTCAAAAATTACAAACACAATGATGCCATTGTCAAATTATGGAAGCTTACAGACTGTGATATTGAGGGTGTGGCCTGCGTGATTTGCCTGCTCAACCAGACCTGCGTGGAGAAAATTTTTGTTTTTTTGTATTTTTGTTTTAATTAAAACAGGTTAATTTACCTTGTATTCTATAATATTAGCCTGCCTTATAGTGTTGGGCCAGCAGTCAGTCATGGACAATTGGAAATTTCTTATGAACATTTTGATCTAAATGCATTTTCTTAATCTCAGATACGGGTATTTGAAAATGTAGCCAACAGTTTTATTTCCTCAATCAAAACATTGTGCCGTAAAAAGATCAGTCTTACCATGGATCACTGGCCCAGAAGCTTTCCTCCTTTGGGCGTTTTTGGTTCCTCACTTCTGTTGTCTTCTGGCATTATTTATATCCGTTTTCAATGTTTCATGCACCATTTTGTATAGATCACGTATTAATGGATTATCATGTACTCTTGTCATGCATGAAAGGTGTTATATACAAATAAAATGAATTGCATTACCTATTGTACATTTATTTTGATTGTTCAATATATTTCATGTGAAATAAAACTTTATTTGCCACTTGTATGAATACAGGAATTCTTTAGTTTTTGCATATCCCTTCTTGTTCTCCTATTGGGACGTACACCTATATACAGTTGAGAATGAAGCTTGGGATCTGACAGCAGGGTTTCCCATTTATCCAGTGACCACTGGAGCATTTTTGGATTTAAGGGTCTTGATCACTCTGCCAATCACAGGATTTATACCAACAACCTTCTGATCACAGGCACAGAGGCCTGATAGACTAGGGATACTATTAAAACTCAAAAATACTTGCTGCCTTTCGTTTCACACTAGAGTTTTATATTTATTTTATCAGTATTTTAAAATCAGAAGACACTTTCAGACATACAAAATATGGTGTGGTCCAAATTTTATCAATTACAAAGAAAGAAGATGCAATTTATTTCCTCTATTCCATTTGGAGGAACATAATGACACCTGAGAAAACCCAGGGTACCTTTAATTATTCAATAGAAAATATAAGAATCACAGCACAACTTTTTAAAAACCCAGTTTTATTTCAAAATGTAAATGGAATCTTATGCATTTCTCAGTAGAAACAGGACTGGTTAAACAGTGTCGTGCAAGTACGCTCGGGTTGGGGAAAAGCATGACTATAAATTCACCACACTGATGTCATTTTTGGTTATCAGGGAAATGCATGAAACGCAGAAACGATTTTTTTTATTGCAGCTGGAATAAATTAGTTTAGCTGGGTTTGCAATTTACTGGCAATAGTACTTGTCCAACAATACAACTTCTGTACGTGCATTTTAATTGGAAGCAAACATTTGGCGCATGTATGGTGACTGACTGCCTCTACAGCCGAAGACCGCGGCGCGAAAAAAGAAGTATGACCAGATCTCCATAGAACTGAACATGGTTATATTGACATTTTTTGTGAAAGTCGATTAATGAATTTCATATATACTACATACTGTATTGTATACTATAACTAATAATTACTACGAGTTTAACTTTTTCATTCTAATATGAATAGAACAGCTTAATTTTTACAGTGAAAGCTTACACTAATATGCTAAAACCAGCATGTATCACGTGTGCTTATAATTTAGTTCTCAGGTGATTGTTTTTAGTTTAACTAAGACTATGGATCATCAAAATATAGGCTAGTAAAAAATTAAAATGATTACTAGTTTCGGTTTTAAACGACGTACACAGAGTCACACCGAGACCGCCGTTACTAGTTTACGTTAAGGGTGGCGCAGTGTTTTTCAGAGAACAGTCTCCAAAGTCATAAACTGTGTAAGCTTTCAAAACATAATCGAAAGTGTGCTGCACGTAATTTAGGTGATGGAGATAAACCTACACACTTACTGCGGCAATAACTATGGTGCATATTGAATTACACCCCGTTAATCTAAATTAAACCCGTATGTAAACTATCCAGAAACAAGCTCAGAGCGGAACATGACAGAATTAGTACAGTTTGAGAGCAATATCGTTGTTCAGTTTCTGAAATCCCCGTCTTTATTTAAAACAAATATCAGCTTTCTATGAATATCTTGACAAAAAAAAAATCAAAAAAGCTTATCATCTTCCATATCCACATGTGTATACATTGTGTCAATCAACCCTTCCGATTAAAATTATTCGCATTCTTCGATTAGCAATCGCGTTTGATAAATGCTGAGGTTGTACATATTTATTAAACAACAAATACACTATTTATCATAACTAATTACAAAAAAAAGCAACTGTGTAGTTTAAATAAGGCCTCGGAAAGGATCACCAAAATAACTTTGGATTTAGAAGAAGGTTTTGACTGGATTTTTTCTTTCAGATGAAAAAACTATATTTTTATTATGTTAAGACCAACTGCTCTTTTTAGAGCAGTGTAGCAATTTATCACTCTCCAAACACAATAAATGATATTAGATTATATGATGCTAATATATGACTATATACCATTAATCTCATCTCCCTGTAAAATTCTAGCTAAATGTTTCTTTGTGCATGTACTTCTCTGTGTATATTGGTGTGAATGTGTTATTGTATGTGAGGATTTTACTGTCTTCAAGGGGTAATAATTTAATTTTTGCCTCCAGATTAGACTATATGTCCCTTTAGAAAAGATGTTATGTCATAAGATGAAATGGCCTTTTACACCATCTTTAAGAAACTAAAGCTGCCAAAGTTGCATTTCTGTTTTGATGGTGTGAGGTAGAGATGGACAAAATGACCCTTCATGAACCATTTGCTGTATTTTTTGATCCCACTAGATGGTGCTATAGGTTTGTTTTAAAGCATACTTTGTGCCCTTTTTTGAACAAAGACCACCATCTAGTGGGCTCAAAAAAACAGCAAAAGGTTCATGTAGTGTTGTTTTGTCTATCACTAGCGTGAGGTTTTATGTAAGGCAGAAATGCTAGATTACGTGTGTGTGACTGTGTTGTAAGTGTGTGAGTTTGTGTTTGTTACTGGCATTCAATGCCCTCAGCAGCCTCCTGGTCTCACACATACTCCCTGGCGGTGGAGGCTTGGGACTGTGAGTGTCTGTAATACTGCTGGCCAGCCCCTTCCTCTGGGGGGCAGGAGCAGCACAGGAAGGCCCCCCCCAGCATGGTCAGGCTGGCCGCCGCCCAGCCCACAAACAGAGCCGAGCCGAACTCATACCTGTAAGAGAAGTGAGACCCCAGTCAGCTACAAAGAACAAAATGAAGGTTCTGCTCATAATGGCGGCATGAAACAGTCAGCCATATTCTCCACCAGAATAATTTCTGACAGCAGTTTTAAATCCCAAACAAAGCCCAACTGCAATCTCTACACAGAGAGTAAGAGCCCAACCCAAAGACCTGACCTGAAGGTGTGGAGCAACACTGCTGCCCGCAGAGCCACTGTGCCTGGCTATGGCTCTCATCTGATCATATTTTCCTACTGACACCTGCCCATTACACCCACAGGAAATTTTATGACATCCCATTCTAAGTCTATAGGCATTAGTATCAAGTTGGTCCTCCCCTTTGCAGCTATAACAGCTACCACTCTTCTGGGAAGGCTTTCCACTGGATTTTGGAGTGTGTCTGAGGGAATTTTTGCCCATTCATTCCAAGCAGCATTTGTGAGGTCAGGCACTGATGTTGGATGTGAAGGCCTGGCTTGCAATCTCTGTTTTAGTTCATGCCAAAGGTGTTTGATGGGGTTGAGGTCAGGGCTCTATGTGGGCCAGTCAAGTTCTTCCAAACTCACCCAACCATGTCTTTATGGACCTTGCTTTGTACATTAGGGCACAGTCGTGCTGGAATAGATGAACTAAAATGGAGATTGCAAGCCAGGCCTTCACGTCCAACATTAGTGCCTGACCTGACAAATGCTCTTCTGGATGAATGGGCAAAAATTGCCACAGACACACTCCAAAATCCTGCGGAAAGCCTTCCCAGGAGAGTGGCAGCTGTTACAGCTGCAAAGAGGAACAACTCCATATTAATGTCTGTGGATGTAGAATGTGATGTCATAAAAGTTCCTGTAGGTGTAATGGCCAGGTGTTCCAATACATCTATCTATATAGTGTATATTACACTTCATATCAAGCACAAATAAGTTATCCATTCACCTTCAGACATGTTCTCCAGATTAGGATGGTGGTTTAACCTACATGTACTTCTTATACGTCAAATTTACTAACATACAGTCACATTATATATAGACTGATTTGGCACTGGACAATAAAAAGACTCTTTAGTTGACTCTTTAGAAATTACAACAAACTAATTATATTCTATATATACATTTTTGTTACCTTAAAATTACATTGAGACTTGAGAATTTACCTTGCATTTACGGGTGTGTTGAGGTTAAAGAACTGCTGGGAGACTTGTGTGGCATACCAGGAGACCGAGACGAATGTGCACAGCCCTGCAGGAGATAGAAGCGTCTCCAAATCAACATCGCTGCTTTGCTCCTGTTTTCTCAGCTGTTATTTCAATAATGTGGTTTTACATTAGCATATAATATCATATTTTGAGATCCAAACTGCAGTTTGACATGATATTCATTAAATGAAAATGTTTTCTGCTGCTCCAAATATCCAACTGTGCATATTAATTATTAAGATCAAAATATTTTTGACTGACTTGTTCAGTTCTTTTGACTGTAGTCACTGGCTGTTATTGCAGAGGTGTTACTAATTAAAAAGCACCCAGTGATGCTTGTTGATTGACTTTTAAACTCAGACACAGCTCTTTTGGAACTATAAGTTGGGTTTCAGTTTATTACTACTTGAAATTAATGTTTTACTTAAAACTACTGGTTGTTTATAACGCGATATACACTTTTCATAAACAAATGAATAAATTTGGAACTTGGTGATCGGTGTTGACACACCACAGCACACAGTGCACAACAGCAAAATGTGTTCTCTGCATTTAAACCATATGTGACTTTGTGACATAGCAGGGGGCAGCGCTTGTGGGCAGTACCTTGCTCAAGGTACCTCAGTGATGTCTTGCTGGTTGGGGATTTGAACCAGCAATCTTTCAATTACAAGTGCACTTCCCTATCCAACAAGCCACCACTGCCCAAGAAAGTGATAAATAAGTAAAATAAAGCAATATTTTTTACTGAATTAAGAAAGTTTCCCAAGACTTTTCTGTGAGCACTGAATGTACACCCCACCTGAAAGGAGGAAGAGGACCCCCCCAGAAATAGCAATCCTGCTCTTGACGAGAGGGTTATTGTCTCCGACTCTTGTGCACTTCATGCCCACAACGCTGATGATGATGGCGATGAAGCCCATCAGCACGGAAAGAACAATGAGGCCCCGGGAGGTCTGGATGTGCACTGCAGGAGGGGAGAGGGAGACAGGAGGGACCGTGAAAGAAGGATGTGCTGATTTCAAAGCTGAAGAAAGAAGTCTGCTTCCTCACGTGCCTGCAAAAATGAGCCCGGCCTTGCCAGGGTCATACTGCTGCCTGAGAACTTTAACGAAATTCTCCACCAGAGTTCACACTAGGTGGTTTTTCACAATAGTATTCACTTCCAGGAGAGCAGTAGAACTGAGCAGTAGTAAAGGGTTTGTATAATTTTTGAACTACTTACTATAATCTTTACAGACCATAGCATAGTTTTATCAACAAAATTCCACTAATTGTTTATTAACCTTTGTTGCCACCGCGTGTTTGATTGTGATAGTACATATTATATATGTTATATTACAACTATGCTTACAGAATCAATTAAGGAAATAATGTTGCTATATTTAATTTATATTGAGCTACAAGCCTATAATGGATAGTAAATGGCTCATAGCAGCCTATTAGTATTATGATTCTATGAATAACCTATTATGTTATTGAATAACCTGGTTAACAGTGTCATTATCCTCATTTTCATTTTCTGTGCTCACTGTTCCCTGAAGATTAATAGCTTCTCATAACTTCTACAATCTCCTTTTTCAGCCTTTCAGTTCAGCAGCAAGGCTGGCGGTGCCAGGCGCAAGTTAAGGAAGAACCGGAGAACATCCATGACCGTGAGCAGGCAGGAACTTGGAGGACTGTACAGAGCATTGTTCATTGTGCTCTTTGACAGTCTGAAGGCACTGACAGCTGTACAACCTCACTGTCTCAGCAATGCTAGAAAATCCATTTAACTACTGGATTACTCCTCTATTTATGGTCTTACTCTTAATCTCTTTGCACATGGAAAATAATGTGAAGGCAGTGATTAAATCAAGAATGGTTTTTAATTATTAATGAACGGGAGTAAATTTACCTAGATATAAAATGTTATTACTAGTTTTTTGTCTCTAGTCCAAAATATATTTAAGTGTGGTACAGAGGTTTTGCATAAACCTAATTTTACCTATTTTGCTGAACTGTTTAATGTATATTATTGCCGTCTAAATCAATAACAAATGTGATTAAAGAGACCATGTCGATTTTCGCTAACTGTTTGTTCTGAAAGGCAAAGTGGGAGAATCCCGTTAGCGACAGCTTATGTTCCTGCTAATCCAGTCTGACGAAATTCCCTCTGTGTTGTCTGATAAATATTATAAAGATATTAAAATTCTTTGCAGACCACTGTGTCAAAATTAGTAGCTAGTTCAGTGTTGGAGTCTGTGGTTGAATCGTGTAAATCTTCACTGACAGCCATAATTACAACAGTAATAGCAATTATAACCACTGAGGAAGGTCAGGGAGCCCCAGTGGAAGTAAACAATACAGGCCTGTATGGCTTTCTATACGCTGGCGGGAAGAACATTGACGATACTGTCCCATTGATGACTTAACATGGCAACAATAGAGAGATTTGAAGAAAGTGTCAGGATACTGCCTGTCTTTGTCAGACTCCGAGTTGAATTACCCTGTCGCCAGAGCTTCCACTAATTATCACGTATATATCCCACTTCACCACTCTGTTTGTTCATATGTTTAACTTTTTATGTGTAGTGAATTTATTATTTAGTTTTTTTTTTTGCTTTGCCTTTAATCTCTTGGAACATGCACATGCACAATTGTCATTAAATCACGGTTGTTTGAATTTGGCACCACCTAGTGGGAACTGAAGGAATTACCGCTCTTTGAGGCGCAGAAATCTGGGCCGCACCATCAACGTTTGATCCTCCATTTTGTACTTCATCCAGTTCATTATCATATGAATGGGGGGATGAGCTACGCAAATACTTCATTTATTTAATCTTTCCTAATTCACTTCACAGTTATATTAATGATCATAAAATACTCCGAAATGCCAAGTTGTATAAGAGAGAGAAAAATCAGTTTAATTTCAACCAGCTGTCATTGATTGTCTCCTTATTTGAAGAATTTCAAGAACATGGTGTGGTATATTATAAATGAATGAACTTAGTCAGATTTTCATCACAAATTTTAATGCAAATATTAAGTCTTTGCACTTATCTGTCTTTGCTTTGATTTCTGTCAATTTAACATTCACATGCCATTTGACCAAATGCTTTAATGATACACTTTATTGTAAGCATACCAGTGATTTTACATTTGGTCAAACGATTCATGCAGGAAACTCTCCAACTCCTATGATATCTATGTTCCAGATGTTCTATTCCTTTTACGGAAAAAAATAATTCTGACCACACCAACAAAGTCATGGATCCACCATTCAGATGATTTTCAGATTAAAAGAACCGAAGGCAAAGACTGTGAAAACTATTCAGATCATTGTAAGGATGAGGAGGAAGAAAAAATTACACTAGTTACCTGTGGAAAATACGTGAGTATAATTAGGCAGCGGTGTTGCGAATGTATGTGTGAGCAAGAGAGGGTTAGAATCAGGGCCACTTGTGTGGGACCCCCACCTGCCCTACTCACCATCCAGGGACAGCAGAGAGTCAAACACCTTGCACTGAACCTGGCCGGTACTCTGCGAGGCACAAGACATCCACAGGCCCTCGTACAGCCCCACGGCTGTGATGATGGCGTCCCCGGCGTAAGACGACTGCTTCCACTGTGGGAGAGCGGTGGTTGAGATGATGCCGATCCAGCCGCCCAACGCCAGGAAGTAGCCCAGAATCTGGAACCCAGAGTTGGCCATGTTGCCTGCCTACTTAAGTCTTATTCTTCTTTTCCTCTTTTGGGGGAGGGGGGTTTCAAAAACAGGCGTCAAAGTTACTCAGTACCTAGGCACAGCATAAATAAAGTCTTTTCTTTTACTGCAAAAACAAATGACCAGTGCTAAAACATCTGCAGAGTGCCTGTCTCTTTGCCCATTTCCACACCAGGAATCACCAAAAAATGGCGCCGAAACAGGGTCAGAAAACAGAAGCCCGATACTTCAGCTTATGGTGTAGTTCTTTGCTTTCTCCCTGCCTAATTTCCAGTACTTTCCATCAGCAGAGCACACTGACATTTGAAGCTCCACTTTCTTCCATGTATTTCAAACACCACTAGGCTTTTCCCTTCCCGGCGACAAGCGTTGGCACCTTGGTATCTATGTCTTCTGTGTGTCTTCTATGTGCTGTGGTTTCAACAGAAATTGCTCTTAGTGTCTGCAGCAGCTGTCAGGAATCAGGAGATGTTTGTTTAGAGTCAGCGAGGCTCTCTTGTCATGATCCAGAGGGTCTGGTTGGTGCGTGGGGGGAGCAATGGCAAAAAAAAAAAAACTCTGGTAACAGAAATGCATGATGGGTTTTACAGCTGCAGAGTATAATAGGGGTAAAAGATCAGCGAATGATTGGCTAATGGAGCTGTGAAGCCCCTCCCCCTAGCAAATTCAGAAAATCCACAAAATGCAATGGCAAGTCATTTGAGGGCTGAGGTCTAGAGCTGGAATCAAATTACAATACAAAATTACTGGCTGTATTTCATCTCACCACAGATCAGTTGTCACCTGGTATTTATTTAGAAGTGCATCTTAAAATCGTGTGTTTTGTATGTCAACAAAGGACTCTCTGGACTGACTTTAATTACGAACAATTGCAGATATAATGTAGATTATCTTAAATATTTCTTTGTGTTTTTTTTATTCAGGAAATCTAGGTGAAGGTGGATAATTCAATCTATACTGATCAATGAGATTTAGCCAGAGGTATTTCACTTCACGTGTATTTAGGATGTATAAACTTTTGGCTCAGAATGAAATTCAAGTAAATTATTTTTGCAGGTACATTTCTACATTTAACAGAATTAACTAATTATTACGCATTTTGTGCTGATAAGGCCATAAATCATAAAATACTTTAAAATCAAAGGCATGCTTAACTGCAGAATTATAAATAAAAAGAGATTTTGAGTTCTGGATAGAAAATGTTCAGTTTTCAATTAAAATAATAAGTTGGTATATGAGCAGCATAATGTCAATTTGAGTAAATAATGTTTAATACCTTTTATAGGGGGTTCAACCGTAAACAAAAGTAACAGAATAGAGGGATTCAATGAATGATGGACTTAGAGGGGAATATCACAACAAAAATATAAATTACAAAAGTCCCGAAAATAAAAAAAAACTCACCATCTAACATGCTTCAATGAGAACCATGGACATGTTAGTAACTGTGTTATATACAGGGGTTTTATGCATATTACACACACACACACACACACACTCACGCATATCTGAATGCAAAGCTATATTTTAGCTAGTCATAAGCGTGTGGAACGTTACATCGGGTACTCAAACAAAGTTTCCCCTTGCTATTGACCGCCAGGACAATGACTTGGAGGAGGAAAAGTCACACCTTTAACTCTGCGGTCTAAAACGGTGTAACTTTGCATCTCGTTTACATCTCATTGGCTCACAGGTTAAGTACTAAAGCTTAAACATTTGGGCTACATGTGTGGACACAATGGAACAATCCCAGAAGCGATTTCCGTTTCTGCGTTTGACTCACAGGATGGGAGTGACACAAGGCCAATATATTACTCATTAAACTCATTTTACAAAAAAGGAAGCCGTATTAGATAAAACACAATATGTTCTCTTGTAGACATGTCATTGATGAAAACTGATGATTTCTTGTAGAAACAATACATAGTATTCACCCTGAGAATAAAATCTAAATAGTTTTTGAAATGTTAATAGAATTGTTTTGTAATATTATGAGTACATTCATTATTTTGCTAAATATTTTTTTCTTTGTGGCGATTGGATCATACAAATGTATAGGAAGTGTGTTTTTGATTCACTTCTGCCCCCATGTGTTACTTTTGGGTAAATCACATTCTCCTTTAAATTCTTGTTTAAAAAATTACCCCTTCATTTCATACAGGATGTCATCCATCAGAAGTATAATTATTATATGATCTTACTTGTTTACAAAATAGGTGTGCCTAAGTAAGTCCCTTTTAATGCAGCGTGGGTAAAACAGTAGTTTGTACGAAGAATGATTTGTAATGTAACTTGTTTCAGTATTATAAATAAAAGCAAATGTTATATACAACGAATTCAGATTAGTCTATTAACCTATAAAAAATACATTACGTCTTCCTCAAATTTTTGATCGATCAACTGACGTTTGCAAGTATGTTAAATTCCTGATTGTGACCATCCTGTACAGTAGGTGGCAACAACGTGCTTAGAGCTGTTAAACCTCCATGCGCCAAAAGAAAAATAGGAGAAGAAGAAAAAAAAATACAAGTCACTCCTGCAGTTAGGATAAGGAAACCCCGTGCTGCCAACGCCCGGCGCAGAACCGTCAGCGGTCAGGCTTCCAACGGTAAGGAATGTTATGCAAATACTAATTTCTTCCCTTCATTTTTTGTAAATATTTAACAGAAGGATGCGATTTTTGTTACGTGTAGTATTCTCATAGTAAGCAGCATTGTGTTTAGTTCTAAAAGTATTGGTTTTGTTAAAATTTGTGATAGGCGACGAAATTAGCTACCGAGCTAGCGTCCGCTGAATCGGGCAGTTATCGCTATAATGGTGATGTGTTCGACCGGTTAAGGTTAAATGTACTTCTCTCTTCTACCCATCGATTACTTAAATTGCCTGTTAGTAATGACCGTCCAAATTTTATGTCACTTGGGAAAATAGCTCGGTATCTGGCTCGTTTTCATCCGAATTGCTATGGCCGGTCAGGCGGTGTACAGTGATGTCACGGCACTGAACGAAAAATGGATTGATTCGCGTTTTAGCTAAAAGAATAGTTACCGTCCACGACTTTTAATATTATAACTAGACACATAGTTATCGGGTTGAAACCTTCTTTTATAGGGACAGTCGCCTAGCATTAGGTTTGGTTAAATGTCCTTCCGGAAGCGGCTGATCCTGTCGGGATGCAGCACTGCGCTGGCTCGCGCGCTGCTCGGTGGGACACCGGCCTCTGTCATCAGATCCAGGCAGTCCGAGGTAAATAAGGTGTTTAATAATGGAGCAGGCATTCTGTTTAGAAGTCGGTGTATGGAAAATATTATGGATTGGATGAAGAGGTTGTGCGCTCATGTTTTAAGTATGGCATTTTATCCGCAGTGGAAGCTGTATGGATGTACCATTTTCGTGTCCTGTATTGTGGGGAAACCTGAATCCCGGGCCATTTAAAACGACGTATTTGAACGTCAGTTGGAAAGTTTGCAAACTGTTTTGTCGAGAGTGAGTTAATCATGGTAACATTATACGTAATGTTGTAGAGCAGGGAGTTGGGTGTGTGCATGGGTGTCTCCGCGCCTCGGGCAAACTACTTATAACTAATTCCACCACATCAGGGTTGCAGCTTCCATGCATTCACGCCGGGGAATAGTAAGCAGCCATCTGTGTTGGACGCCTTTGGAGGGGCGATCTGTTAGCCGACGGATAAATCAGTTCGCTCCGAGGCAGATGTAGCTGTAGGCGGTGGGAAGTCATCCAGTCAGGAATAGCAAGGCGTGTAGAGATTTGTGAGGAAACCTGTGAATCCGGGTGAGGAAACGAGCTGAGTGTCGGGGGGGATGGGGTGCGGCCGACAAGGCCAGTCATAGCCAAACTCCTCTGAGTGTATTTCCTGTGAACTGAGCTTTGATTCAGAATGGAATTGTGCTACTACAATTGGTAAATGCGTAATGCCGGAATGGGCCTGTTCGTATGTATCCTCTTAATTGTACTTGTACAGTTAAAGCTTTAACTTTATCGATTTCAGGAAAAAGGCACTCATACTGAAAGTGTGAATCATTGCACACCAACATTTTTTTCTAATGTCCCAGGCAAATATATGGAATGTTAAATGGTATGTCTTTCATGGATCGTACTAAGCAGGAACGGTGCCCAAAGGTTTCAGCACTTTAATACCACGCCCTATGAATGTTGCTTTTTAAAAACACCAAATTGCCTCCTTTGTAAAATAGTTATTTTCAAGTTAAATAAGTCTAACATTTTTTTTTCTTTCACATTTTCACAAATTAAATTAGACTGGCAGCCTTAGTCCTCTTGAGCCACAGCCTCGAACATTCTTGTATCACTTTTTAAAAATACCTTTGAGAGCTGCTGAAGTGACTAGCAATCCAAATGGTAACAAAACCTGAAAGTCAATCAGAATGTGGCTCATCAGGATTGCTGCTGCTCACACCAAGATACATTGTTTTAGAAGGGTGTTTTTTTTCCCCAGTATGCCATCATTAGGTATCTCATTACTATAGTGTTGTCTTTATGGGGTGCATTATTTCACGTCTCCATCATTTCACGTCTCCATCTGGTGGACGTGTTTCAGAGCAAGGTTTTTGTTGGACAGGTTCTTTTTCATATTGGCTGTGCAAACTGATCTTGTATAGAACAAATGTGACAAATCTAATGGAGGAAATGACTTTTTTTAGTAAATCTAAAATCTGTTTGCTCTTAATTTTAGTTCAGTCCTAGAAGGTCTTGAGCCAGGCTGTTGTGTATCAAGATTTTTGGAAATTTACGGCAAAAAACGAAATCGTGAATTGTGTAGAACAAGAATTGGTCAGCAGTGGAATCTGCACTAACTGGGTTTCTGTCTGGCAGCTGTTTGCAGAGCTCATTTGATTCTTTATTGTTTTGCAGATTGAATGAGAAGTGTGCATCCTGAAGGAATACAGCTATGCAGACTATTAAGTGTGTTGTAGTAGGCGACGGTGCTGTTGGTAAAACCTGCCTTTTAATCTCTTACACTACAAACAAGTTTCCATCTGAGTATGTACCAACGGTAAGTCATTTACAGTATCATGTCTTAAAGTGGAATGGCTTTATTTGTGTTTTCAGGCATATAAGCATCAAGTGATACCATATTTTTTATGAAACTGTTTTTTTTAGTTGCTACAGTAAATATATTTAGTAATGGTGCACCAATGTGGATTTTTTTTGCCAGAATGTTTATTTTTTTGGCTAATTACTGATAACTGGCCAGCTCCATAAATGTGTAATGAAAGTGATGTTGATGGTATTACCTTTTAGGATCCTGTGAATGTGTAGCAATCACATCATATAATCAGGCAGAGACGCCATCGTAGAAGTGCCATCTTAGCAGACCGTAGCGAGGGTCTAAGTGGTGAATGAGCTGACAAGACTCTTCATCCTTCAGCTTGGTGCTGCTAATTTTGATTGACTAAAGGCTAAATATGGTACAGCAGTATTGACCAAGACACCTTTGGTCGATTGGACACATTGGACAAATGTCATGATATTAAACAAAATGAATTTAGAATGAAGAAAATAAGGAAAGTAAATAGTGGTTCAGTATACTCATTGACCCTTTTTTACTTTCAGGTTTTTGATAATTATGCCGTAACGGTTATGATTGGAGGTGAACCATACACCTTAGGATTATTCGATACTGCAGGTATAGTGCAGCCCCTTTCTTACTAATTATTAAATGTTGGTAATATAAAATAAGGTTCTATAAGTGTTTGTCTGTTGAGGTTGTAATTGCCTTTGAAATCTGAGGACAAATTAACTTGTGCATCCCTAATATTCTCTGCCTGTATTGTGAAATAACATGGTTCTTTTTTTCCCCCAGGTCAGGAAGATTATGATAGGTTGCGACCTCTGAGCTATCCCCAGACTGACGTCTTCTTAGTTTGCTTCTCGGTCGTTTCACCCTCTTCCTTTGAAAACGTTAAGGAAAAGGTGTGTACTGTGCTGTTGACGGTTATCTTTTTGTTGAACAGAGAAAATCAGCTGTTTTTTTAAATTGTCACATTTTACAATGGTAGGTATTAAAGCGATTAACAGTATGAGATTAAAGTAAATGGGGACAAGGTATGCTATTGAACTATGGGGCAACCCCTGCAGTTACTGACAGCATGGAGCAGAACATCAGACAATATCCAGTAACACATTTTTCAGGGATTTACTGTACATCAGGCACTTTCACACCGAAATTCCTGAACCTGGTTACAAGTTCCTGACCCAGGACTTTTGTAGCTCTTGGCCACTTTCAAGGGTCACTTTCACACTGCACAACAGAACTGGGACCTCAATGCTAAATGAGCATTTGCGACACAAAAAGGTCATAGATTAACCTTCTCGCAGTTCGAAACTACACCGCGACACCCCAAAACAATGGAGGATGAACAAGTGTTTTGTTAAATTATGTTAGTTATTGAAGAAGAACAATCGTGATCAAAAGGGGACTTTTATTTTAAATATTATTTAAATAAATACAATATTTAAATATTTTCATACTTGACCAGTGATGTGTATATTTCATTATTACATCTGACCAACAGATTGATCTTCCATTTACACCATTTTTAAATTCAGTGAAACGTATTCTGCTAATAAGTGTTGGCAAGTTTCACTGCTAGGAGCGATAATGGACAAAAGCCCATTGGTTATTGATCAAATTTTCCAACGCAGAAATATGGAGACGCAAGCAAAAAATGTATTCATTAAATGTAACTGAAGTACAAGAATAATTCCATCTGCTCAATTGTTTGCTCTGCTAGTTAGATCTGTTTCCCCCCGCATTTTTTTAGCATAACTTCCAAGTTAGCAGTAGTGCTTGTGGTCAACCAATCTGCAAGCTATCACTGTAAGTACAGCTCCAGTAGTTTGTGTTCAAACGAAAAGTACCATCTCTCGAGCAGGTACTAAAACGGGTTCTGGAACTGCACTCCAGCCGAATTTCTCTGTGAATGTGACAAAAGTTCATGGACTATTGTTTCATAAGCCCAGGAAGGGTGTCTTATACAGAAGAATCCTAATGCATTTTTCATTGTTGCCGATACAGACATCTAATTTGCTTTTTCACAGTGGGTACCTGAAATCACTCACCACTGTCCAAAGACCCCGTTTCTGCTGGTGGGAACGCAGATTGACCTGAGGGATGACCCCTCCACAATCGAGAAGCTCGCCAAAAACAAACAGAAGCCCATCACCCCAGAGACGGCCGAGAAGCTGGCCCGTGACCTCAAGGCCGTGAAATATGTTGAGTGCTCTGCCCTCACGCAGGTAAGAGAAACAATGTACCACACCTTTTAAACCAGCTTTGAATCAGCACTTTTCACACAGAATGAGAGCTAATAAATACCAAGGTTGATGTACTGGCACATGAGTATTTTAATTTTGGAAAACACCTTCTCTGAAATGAAAATTACACAATTCTTCCCAAGGCACAAGGCCTATGATTAATTGAATTGAGCTTACAACACTTCAGTGCCTTTGTTGACATTGACTCAGTTATGCCAAAGCCATGGAGTTATCAGTGGGTGTGTGATTGTTTGTGCTGATTTTCCCTGGGTGCCTGAATGGCTGAGGGCTGTCTTGTTGGTGAGTTTCTGAACTTGTGCTTAAAGCTTGCATTGTGGCAAGAGAAGTGGTGTAAATAGGTGGGTACTCGCTGCATGTCACAGCAGTTTTTACATTAGCACGTCGCTCTTCCATTGACAGACCAGTATTCTCATGATCATTCGTATTTTAATTGGAAGACATTTTTTCACTAGTGAAATATGTGGACTTGAAATGTTGGTGAAAATATTAACAGCACACCTGGTAAACCATTTTGATTACATTTGTGAAAATATTTGATGGTGAAGAGGACTGAAGATCTTAAATCTAAGTCTTCTGCTGGTACTTTCAGATGGCAGTGTGTTCAAAGGGCAGTGACAAATTTGTTTGTGTATATAGTGTATTCTGTGCTCATTCTGTGAGCATTTTTACAATCTATGGAATTCTGAGGGGTCTTCAGGCATTAGGGGCAATTTTGTAAACTCATTTTATTAATGGAATACCACAAATCTGCGAGTGGGTGGTATGTACCTATATGTAGCTATAAACTGACTCTGGCTGCATCCTGGTTGTATTGCTCTTTAAAGGTATGCATTGTTGATTAAGTTAAGTTTTTTTTCGTTCTAATGATATTACTTTTCCCATTTCAGCATAGCATTTTAAACATCAGAGAGTGTGATTTATAGATTAGTTTGGATTCCATTGCCTTAACCAGATAGCCCCCTTTGTGTTCAGTGTCATGTATAGAGAAGACTGTACCATTAAGATTATACTTTTTATTCTATTATCCTGTTTTTTTTTTTTCTTTCATCGTAGGTATTTGTGTTTTACCACTTAACAATACTTTTTAATTCCAAGCCAAAGCACTTTCCTGCACATCTTGTTCTCCATTTTGCATTTTGTAGAATAATTATCAAACAGGTGCCTTTTCTCCAGTGTGGATGCCTCTCATCCTGAGCGCTCAGAAGACACTTGGTCTGTCGGTTGCACTGTTGACATGCTAGTTCCAGCTTACTGTGTAGTACGTTTGCATGGCTTGACTCTTACCCATTCAGACAGTCATTGGGGTTCCGTACCTCACAAAGTCCTACAGCAGGACCGCACCTTGGACACGAACCGGCAGCCTTTGTCTCAAGGCTACATCTTTAACAGCTACGCTACCTACTGATTTAACAGCACTTGTCTTTCTTGGTGCAATGGCTCCGCCTTGCTTGCTTTGATCACTGGCCACTAACTTCTCCCTTTCCCTGTCCTTTTTTTTTTTTTTTTTAGAGAGGTCTGAAGAATGTGTTTGATGAAGCTATCCTGGCTGCTCTTGAGCCACCCGAAACCCAGCGAAAGCGGAAGTGCTGTATATTCTAAAATGCTCTTTTTGTTCCATTTCTTAATTCCACTTTTCCTCCCAGCTGCTGTTTTTTTTTTTTTTTATTTTATTTTAAATCCACTACTGTAAAAAGGTCCATCGTATGATACGTTTCCAAGCTGCTGCGTTTTTTTTGTTTTGTTTATTTTTTAAATGCATTCATTCTATCCTGTCCTTTTAAGAACGTCTTGCCTTTAGTAATTGTGTGCTGCCGTTCCTCTTCTTTCTTCGGCCTTACTCTAAGTATTCACATGTTTCCTGAATCACCTGATGTAGGGGTAGCTGGGTTCATTTTGCCCATGGAAATACCTTCTCTATATCTGCACTTAGTATTAAGTTGTAGACTAGGCAGTTTGTGGATAGTTAACTTTTTAAAATTTTATTTTTAAAAGACATTCTTTGTGACCTCAGTGTGAATTTTGGCAAACCTTAAGAAAGCCGTTTCTTCATGAATGCATTGTGAAGTTTGTTTTTTGTTAAGATTTTTGCATAACTTATTTTAGTGTATTTTCAGTTTTTTACTATTGTATCAGAAAATAAATCTCTAATATAATCCATGGCTACAATTGGTCAGTGGATGATAAGTGTCAAGATTTTGGAAATGAAAAGTATGATCATGTGCAATGTGACTTAAATAAAGGAAAACTGAAATCACTTATTTCCTGTCCATCTGATACTTTTATGGGTGTATATTAGGCCTTTGGCATTGTTTGACCGAATCAGCCCTTTGCTTTAAGATTTATGATCCAATTGAAATACAATAAGTGTGAACAAGTGAATATTAGCAAATATAGTCTTAACATACTTCATCCCTCTCTCAGGACCCAAATGAATTAAACAATTGTTAACTTATCAAAATTCAACTTGGCTTTCATATAAGCTAGTTATTAGTATGCAAGTATTTACGATTTTTTTTGTTGCATCACAATTGAGAACTGACAGTATCTGGGGACCCTTGTGTTGTCTTTAAGTGTTTTCAATATGATGCACAACTCCATAAAAGTAAAGTTTAGTTGAAGTGCAACTGCAGCACTCAAGGAATAAAAGCATTTTTCTGTACATGTGGGAAGAGTTAAATGGCCTGTTGGTTCAAACCGATGCTGGGTGGCTGAAGGGAGGTTCTGAGGATGACGGCCTCTTAGCCTGACACGTTTCCCTTTATGTGTCATCACATCACCTCTTCTCCTAATGTCTCGCATATCTCACATTGCCCTCCAGTCTGCTCTGCTTCAGAAATTCTTGGTTCCTGATTGTTAAAATGGCATAGCTGCCCTTCCTGAGGTTCCATACCTTCTGCTCTCGCTTGGCTGAAGATGTTTTGACGCGACGCTGTGCTCGGGTGTGGCGGCTCGTGTGCGTTTTCAGAATAAAAGTGCCTGTCTCCTGTTGCCACAATGTGTGTTGAGCTTCTTGCTTCTCTTGTGCCCTGTGTTTGCAGAAAGGACTGAAGAATGTGTTTGATGAGGCGATTCTGGCTGCCCTGGAGCCACCGGAGCCCAAGAAGCCGAAAATCGATCTGCGCAAATGTGCGCTGCTCTGATCGTCTCTCCTAATGTTTCCTCTGAGGGCTAAGGCCATATTCATACTCTATACCAGGGCCTGGTGGGCTGGTTTTCAGCACATTAGACTTTGAAGCAATTAATTCCTTAACTGAGGTCATTTAGCGTCTCCTCTCTGTAGCAGCATTGTTAGTGGATTAGAAGAGATCTTAGAAACCTGTACATTTCCAGCCTTTTAGCATTACGATGGGGAGACTTCTTTAAACCGCTGATTCCCAGTCCCAGTCCTGGGGGGCTTCATTGCGTGGAATGTAGCATTACTAAGAAATATTAAAGAACAATTCATTAATTTCCAAGTTGGTATTATTATATGTAATTTGTGAACTGCTCATTTATTTTGTAATTCATTTAATCTTTCATTGGTGCTGAAGAAATTTACCCCAATGAATCTGAATAAAATATTTACTATTTCAACAGTTTTATTCACTCAGTTGTATCTGTAATACTGAAGCAATTATTTTTTTTATGGATTTGTATCCTGCTTCTCTTATTAACTACTATATCCAACTCGCATTTAATTTTAATTTACAGTTAAACTTTAAGATGCAAAGAGAGTGGGTCCCCCAGGACCATTTTGAGAATTGCTCTCCAAACCCACATTTAATTTAGATATTAGATATCGCACCCCATTGAAGACAGGAAGTGACTCACGACATAGCAGTGAGGATGAAAATGGAGGGAGCTGGTCGATGAGGCACAGTGTGACATGTCCTGAAATGTACTGGAAGGGTAGTGATGTACTGGCTGTGAGCTCCCAGTTCACGGGTGAGCAGTTCCAGGCTTCCCACACTGGCGGGTATGCCAGTCGTCTGTCCCCCTGAGCTTTTCATTAGCCCTGATTAGCTGTCGGTAAAAGGAATTTGCGCAGTCTAAGCCAAGCGGTTTAGCTATGGACATTTTCTCTGGGCTAGATCCATTACAATGGGGGAGGCTTATGATGGTGACAGTGGAGGGTGGGGCCCCTCTTGTTTTATTTCTTTGAAAATTTAAGCAAACCCATATAAATATGTGTAGGAATCAGATTTGGAATAGTTAAGAAGCCAAGATTGATCAGGTCATAATCTTTTTTTCTAAATAAGCATGTATCCATAAAATAATGAAGAATGTATAGGCTTCTCATGTTTGATTAGACAAAAATTAAAAATCATTAAGTATCGCCTTGATTTTCCTTTTGGATGAAATTATTGAATCGACCATCAGCTCAATCTAGGTCAATTGAATGCAAGCTCAGTGTGGATCGAATGCCAGAGATTCCAGGAGCACTCGAGTAGTCCAGTCCTCCCCTAAATTGATAAAGCCCTGGTTACGTTGATATCCATTTGAAAAAGTGCTACAAACGACTGGCTCATTGTAATAGATTTGTAGAGAAGCTTCTGAACCCCACGCTGGTCTGGAGCAACATGCTGTAGCTCTAGTTGGGTAGTTAGGATGAGAGGATGAGATAGATCATATCACTTAGTCATTTTCCCGGATACTAGGCTTCTTTACGGTCCCTGCTGTGGGCCCATGATGCCATACAGTGCTCAGAAGCCAGCTAGCATTTCAACAAAAGATTCCTCTTTGAAGGAATTCTTTTTATTTATGAATGGTAGCATTGTCAATGTCCTCCCCTAACTCATTAGCGACCCTAGAGGGCTCACGTTATGATTTATGGAGCAGCGATGCAGGCATGCCTAACAGCAGATTAATATGTCGCTTTTACCTAGATTACCCTTTGTATGAGTATGCTGTGGAACTTAAGTATTTTAAAAGTGATGTTTAAAATAATTAATAAACTATGTGAAATGGAGTCAGGATTGGCCTGGGTTTACCCTGTATTTTTGCAAGTCCCTATTTGTTGCCATTAATTTATGCAATATACAGCAAGATTGTAAGTAATATGGTGCACTGCGTTGTGTCATATGTCTTCCAACCGTTTTTTATTTTTCATTATTTAAATGTGTTTTGGTTGTATTATGGAGTGTTTAAAACCTTTCTTAGATTTACACTATATACTGTAACCATTTTGTGCAAGACCAAATGTTTCTTTCTTGTTTTCTGCATTTGGGATCTTTGTTTTGTAATATTAAACTAACGTTTACATTATAGTTACATTTCCTGTGTGTTAATGTTTGAGTTTGATAGACGCTGTGCTCATGCCTCTGTTCACTCCTGCAAACACCACAAATTAACCACAATAACAGCAACATGTGATAACCATCCCACAGGACTGGATATCGCTGATGACTCAAAGGGTAAAAACATCTGTGCATACGGCGCCCCCTTGTGAACTGATGAGCCCCTTGCTTTAGTACATAATCTTGCTTTCTGTGACAGGAGAAATTTCAAAAGTGAGTGTTTAAAGCAAATGCACATGCATTCATTCAATCATCCATCTTCCAACTGCCTACTTTGGCAGAACGTGACATGAGGCAGGGGCGCAACTTGGATGGAATGCCAGTCCACATCCACTCACACACTATGGACAATTTACAGAGACCAATTAGCCTAACTGCTTGTCCTTATATGGTGGCCAGGTAACGTAAGTTGAATGTTGAAAGGCGTGTTCACCAAATTAGTTGAACTGCATTACAGCATGTGGCATTTGTATATTATTCACATAGGCCAGTGTTTCCCAACCCGGTCCTTGGGGGACCCACAGGAGGTCCACATTTTTGCTCCCTCCCAGCTCCCTGTCAGACAGTCCACATTTTTGCTCCTACTAGTGGACCAGGTTCCGGAACATTGACGTAAGAGATGATATTATCCAAGGTGGTAGTAACATGCAAGTTCATTACTCGTATTAGCAACAAATAATATTGAATTAAGCATGTGCTGAGCTTGACTCTAAGCCATGTACAGCTGCTGGTGAGGAGATGGGCAGATGTGGGCTGCAGATGGGCAGGTCTGCTGGAACAGGCTGGCTGTGCAGTCGACAGAGGGCAGCTGTGCTGTGGTACATGCACATGCTGAGGCGAGCCTGGACCAGGTGCTGTGCAGAGAGAACCCACGGAATCCTTTAGATGTTTCTGGAGATGCATGCCCTGTTTGTGCTCACAGCCTAGTGAATGTCAAGATATTAAACATACGTATGTATCTGTCTTGGGAGAAATGTGGTTTTTTTAGCCTGTTTTTTTAAAGGAAGGCATGCCCATTTTAGGAATAGCAAAAATGAAGAAGAGTTCTGTGGTTTTTCTGAAAATATCAGGTTCCTTCAGACTTAAGCAGAAGTCAGTAATGGGCTAATTAAATGTGAAATGCGTATTTGCAGTAAAGGCCTTCCTGCTCAACTCTCAGGCTTGTTCTGGCTCCCCCTCCTGGGGGAAATGTAATTCTCACCCTGGCTGCCGTCTCACCCTGCGAAGCCGCACTGCCGTTAATCACCCAGGTGACATGATGGATCTTCACAGGCATCCCACCCCTAGACTTGGCTCCCGTCGGCTCTCCTCGTCGCGGAGCAGCTGTGTCCCGCCCAAAGAAAATACCCGCAATGACATTCCTGGTAAGGTTTGGCCCCGCAGCCCTTTTAGAAAGAGCGCGATGGTGGGGCCCCCTGGTGCTGATCCTGCGTTTCATTTACTGCCCCAGTCACAGTCCCGCCATAGTCCAGGCATGGCCTTCTAGATAGCAGGAAGATAAATCTTCAGATGGACCTGACAATAGAAGTATCTTGGGTAGTTAGGATGAAAAAAATTAAGAATAAATATATGAACCGAATTCTCATGGTGGAAAAATTTCAACACGTTCAGTGTAAACAGCAGTGAAGAGCAGCAAATCTAGCCTGACAGTTAAATAGCACAAACCCCTGTAGTTATGTGTAAGTACGGTCAGCTGACTTGCTGTCTGAAAAGCTCCGGTTTGGATTAATGTTTGGGTGGCGCTTCTGCTGCTCTGGGGGAGCCTTCAGAAAATGAACAGAACCTAGAAAAAACCCTCAGGGGAGCCGAATTGCTGGTCAGGAAGTGCTGTTTGTATTATGAGTCTAGAGACTTTAGCCAGGCTTGAGGTTTGTGAATTTTATTGGAGCCAAGTTCATATTTTACTCACATTCTAATACTTAAGCTGAGCTGATACCTTATAAAAAAAAAACCCAATTTTACAATAAAAATTAGTAAAATAATAATAATGGCAGCAAACGATGAGTAACAAGGTGACAGCGAGGTGTTAAACTCCACAGGCCTAGGTTTGTGTGACTTGTGTACTTGTGCCTTCAAAATGTATCTATAGCAATGTGAATAACGCTCAGTCTGTGTCGAAGAATCCTCTGGCCCAGTTCATTAATTACAAAATGCTGATGGAATGAGCAACCAGAGACCTGAGGCCATGAGAAAAAGAATTTATCTCCCTGATCATCTGTGAGTTTTGATGTAAAGGCCTCATCACTACCGTCTTCGCCATTGTTAAAAATGACCTTACTGTGATGAGTGTCCTGTCATCGTCCCCCC
>JAODKF010000116.1:1561368-1574231 GCA_026779585.1 Mormyrus proboscirostris
AAGGCTATTGAGCTAACTTGAGGATTCTGGGATATTTTGGCCATTAAACTGCCACAAACCACACACATATTTTATGTGAGTGACAAAGTAGGAATATGGGGTAAACTGCACAGCTTCCATTAACCTCATGCATCTGTGAGTAATTATTATTACTGGCTGTGCGGACAGTTTCCTGGTCTGCACACAGGCCGAACCGGTGGCCTGTCGAGGTCAACGGCTCATGTGGTCCACTGTGATATGCCCCCAGCCCCCCGCCTTCCCCCCCCATCCCGGCCTTGGGTTATGTTTTCCCTACACTGGTAATGTATCAAGATACAAAAAAGAATCCTTCAGTTTAACTTAACGTTAGTAAGTAGAGAACTTTTACTGCCTTATGTGTATTCCATCTCTTAAAGACTGAAAATAACCACTTCCCACTGCCTCCATTTGTGTCCTTTTGCATTGGGCCAGTGTGTGAGTCTGTGGGTTAAGATGCTTGTGTCCAGAAGGTTGCTGTTTTGAATCTTATGTCTGGCAGAGGGATCACTTTCGGGCCCTTGACAAGGCCCTTATTGTCAAGTCGCTGACTCTGAGCTTGGAACCGAAGCTTTACTGACATGGGAGAGCAGGATGGGATATGAGAAAACCAGAGAATTCATATGTACCTTTACTGGAATAAGTGTAAAATAACACTCCCTTAATAGCCCTTCATAGCCAGACACATCAGTGCTGCTTCCATCGGTGCCGTTTCTGCCCTACACCTGTAAGCCCCAGCTACATGAACATGGTGCAGCCCTTCTACCTCAAAGAATTTTCACATAGATGTTTTGTGAACAGAATGCAAGACAAGCAGACAGCTGAGCTTAAATCCTTCCCAAATGAGCAACACCCATCTTCAGTCTAAGTAGGAAAAAATAGCAGTCTGTATTTATTATATTTTGACATTTTGAGTTTGACATGTATTCAAATAATACGGTATGCTGCAGTGTATCGTCACATGAGTATTTTCTGATCTGATTTTACAGAATATTCTGGATGGCACTTTTGACGTAGAGCTTGTGCTTACCACTGTGTCACACAATGAGAAAGCTTCTCAACCTTCCAACCAAGCTGGTAGCATTGAGGGATTTTCCAAATCCTTCCAAGCTGTCGAGCTCAGCGTAACTTCGACTGGAAATACGAGCAGGTACGATCACATCTGACCTGACCTGTCGTGTTCAAGTGGGGATGTTTTTGTACTTTTCCTTACTGGGACATTACTTAGTGCGACATAACATACCCCAGGAAGTGAATAAAATGTGTTCAGTAGGGGAGAAGAAGAACCTTCTTTTTTACATTTCAGCAGTGCTTTGTTTTGTGATTTGTTATTCCATAGTTTGGGTCTCACAGCTGAACAGCTCACTGCTGTACAGGAACAAACAGGCATATACACACGGGACACTTTGCATACACTTGATACACTTGTGACTAAAAAACTCAAATTGATTGAAAATTCCTGGTCATCTCCTGTGTGTCTGTCCATTTGAAAGAGTCTGTGAAGCAGCAGTAAAATCTAATGGTCTAACACCACCCCTGCCCCCCCGAGACTACGGCACCATGATAAGGCATAACTTCCCGTTTTCCTGTCAGAAGGTTTCCAGGGCACATCATTTCTCAGGTACCTCTTTCAGTATGAGTAACAATAAATAAGAAATGAAAAAAAAAGCCAGGATGTATCGGGAAAAACACAAGTTCAAAAAAACATATGTGGGACCATTCCAGTGTCCTTATTGGCTCATTATTTCTCACAAATGTCTCTGATTGGTTCGTTTGCTTGCAGGTGGTCACTAGGGTGGAGCCTCACCAAAATATTATGGGGGCTGAGGGTGGGGCCATCCACAGGAGGCGGGGTTGCTGACATAAGGCTGAGTCACCAACAGAAGGCAGGGTCACTGATACTGGGTGTGGTCATCAGGTGGTGCTGTGGTCACCGGCAGGCGTGCGTCTCCGCTGTCCTGCGGCACTGCTTGCACCTGACATAGCAGCACCAGTGGAAGCGGCAGCTACAGCGGTCCACCACCTCCACCTGCTCCGTGCGGAAGCCGCGGCCACAGCACATGAGCTCGCAGCCGTCAATGGCCTTGGACGTCCTGTTGCAGAGCCGGCCAGCCGTGCCCAGGACCCCGCTCCTTGCATCACGGTCGCAGAAGTCCGGGCTGGGGTCCAGGTAGACCAGGTCCTCGTCCGTGTGAGGCTTGAACTGGGGGTTCCGAGGCACCAGTACACGGGCGGTGCCCACCTTACGCTGCTCCACCTCGGTGGCACCGTCAAACTTCTCCTTGAGGATGTTGCCCACCTTGCGGAACTGGGGCATGGCCTTCCAGCAGGTCTTCACCTCGCAGCTGCCCGACACCCCGTGGCACTTACACTCCACCCGCATGTTGTTCAGGATGGCCTGGATGGACACAGGCAGACACAAACATACATTCGGTGTAGGAGTACATCACTACCTGCTTATATACTCTTCTGGACACAAGATTAATTATTTAGTTTAACTTTCTACATAATTATGTATGAGGGAGTTTCTAGCTATTAAAAAGATCAGGAACAAAGTCAGCTTTACCTGGGGCTTGACCACTTTTGTTTTTGAAGGAAGATTGGCATCGATGCTAAAATACTTGGGTCTAGGCTTAAAATACCCGGGGCAATAGCCCTGAGCGATCAGACCTAACAACTCCCATGATTATGTATTTATGTCGTAGCTGTCAATCTATCTACTCATTTCAGGCTTTTTCTAACTGGTTGATTAATTTGTCAACAGTAATTAACATTAAAAGTTCACCTGTTTCTCATCATTATCTCTATTTGACATATTTTTACACTCGCTGGAAGTAAGTTGAGAAAAAATATATAGTTTTTATGGCTTATTAATCCATTTTTGAGTGTCGCCAGTCATTGTATTACTGTGTTCTAAAGAACCTATACCGTTCATGAAAGATTTTCGATATCTCAGTGAAGGCCTGCAGTCATGCTGACACAGTCGCATTAACGTGTCCTGTGCTTTGGCTGAGGACGCCATACCTTCCTCCCAGCTTCATTGTTATGGAGGTTCATTAGCGCCCTGCTGGAGGACGAGCCCTTGCCCCTCTCTCGAACATCCACAAATGAGGCGGAGAAGGCCACACCGTAGGCGATGTTGTCCGAGCAGCCGGACCACTGGAAGCCTGCCGTGCAACCATTATCATCGTTATCAGGCTACATCGTTATTCTGTTAGCTCCACTCAGCTACGTTATAACACATACGCCACACCACGGTCCCTGTCATGCACATATACTGCCACACTAAGGCAAAACTTTGTAACTGCATATTTTACCAAAATTGAGTGATGATGGAAATCTGGTCTCTTAGTCTCTGTTATGCTGTGCCAGAATATCTTAGTTCAACTATGCTCAGTTTTGAAGAAAACACTATCAATTATCTACCTACCACACATACGGGTCTAAAAACTGCGAAACCCTCTTTTTCAGCTTCAGGGTGTAGTTACCGTGTTTTGCCTTTGTAGGGCAGTATTTGTTAACAAATCAGGCATCATATACTGTTTGTTTTTGTTAGTATACAATAAGTCATCAGGTACAATAGCATCATATATGTTTCATGTGATTTCATTTTTCTTGTGTGTTTTCAGAGTCAGAGGTTTTTTATGAAGCTCCAGCTGTCTGTGTGTGTGTGTGTGTGTGTGTGGGTATGAGTCCATCTGGGATGTACCGCTGGCAGAGGTGGAGAGATTGGATCCAGAAAGTAAAAAACCAGACCATGATTTTCTTTCAACCAACCAGTTCAGTATCAAGAGTCATAGTCACACAGTGATTTAACTGGTTGGTTAAAGCAAATTTTGGTTTGGATTTTTACTTTCTGGACCTGAACTATCCACCCCTGGCTTCTGGCTTGTGCCCTTTGCTGTTTTGGATCTGCTCCATGCCCCCTGTGACTGTCCACGAGGTTGGATGTAAGTGAGGTTGGTGCAGTGGTTCAAGGGGGCAGCTGTATGACCTCACCCCTCCGGGATGGTGGGTTTAACCCAGCTCTGTGTGTGTGGAGTTTGCATGTACCTCTAACATTTGTGTGGGTTTCCTCCCGTATTGTGAAAACTTGATCTGGACTGGGGTCTCTTAAGCTGCCCTTGGTGTGAGTGGCGAAGGCAGTGTGGTTAAGCTGTACAGGCCGAATTACTCATCAACTGAATCCACATAAAAGCAACCCTGCATTCTGTGTGAGTGTGTGGCCTGAGATGGACTGGCATCCTGTCCTTGGTGTCCTCTGCGCCCTGTGTTTCCTGAAATAGGCTCGAGGTTCACCACAACCATGCTCTGGAGAAGCGGTCATGGAAAATGGATAGATGGAAATAGATATCATGTCCGTTACCAGATCACATGCAGTGCTGCTTTCTGATAGAGAAACAGGTTGTGAACAACAGGTTACAGGCCAACGAGTGACACCTTGGAGCCCAACTGCTGTAGTGGCCATAGTACCAGACTTGTGGCATGGTATGGAAAACTATGATGGGTAACACAGACAGAGCATGACCCACCGTCAGGGCCGGGTCCGTGCACGTTCCGGTCGCAACCACACTTCTGCAACTCGCCGCTGCTGCAGGCTCGAGTCACCTCGAACGCCACGCTCGCTGACGAGACGGCGTAGACGAAGGCAGCCTCCCTAGTGCCTGAAACACACACACACGCACACACATAGGAGAACTGATATGATGTTGATCATCTCACATGTTTTTTAAATAACTGTTTTCTACAACTGTTTTAATGTTAATATATATATATATATACCAGTTTGCATTTTAACACGGTACCCTAATGTTTTAACTGGGCACCCAAAAAAAAGTAATTCCTACATTTCTACCCATTTTTCAGTTGTGCAAAACTTAATTTATATTTATTGTGATGACAGTGATAATCACTATTGTGATATCACTACTCCACTTTCATATAACATCTACTTGCACTATTCTTCATCGCACATATCCGGTCATGCTAGTTGGTTGGCATGTTCCCATCTAGCTGAAGGGGGGCGCTGTGGGCTCACCCTGAGACACCACCCTCCCGAGGATGTGCTGCGTCTCCAGCGTGGAGCAGTTCCAGCGTCGGTTTCGGAACTGGTGCTGGCACTCGTCGATGGCCAGGCGGGCCCCACCGCGCACAGCCTCCATCACCTCCAGGTTGCGCTTGCAGATCTGCACCTGGCGCTGGGCCAGACCCCTGAGCCTCTCGCACGCCTCCTCCTCCGAGATGCTGCCCGAAGACGACAGCTTGGCCAGGTACCTGCGGAGGAGTGGAGCTATTAATTATAGGTCTTGCTGCCAGGACGCTGCCCGCTCCAAAGCATTATTATTATTATTATTATTATTATTATTATTATTGTTTTCTTATACTTAAGTACATGAAGTCAATCTTGACTCCTGCTGAGCACAGTGACACAGAACATCCTCTCTTCTGCGCAGGTTCTTAAGCTTCCCAAAGGAATATTGTCTGTTGTAACACTGACTTTTTTTAGCCAAATGCTACCCATTCATCCATAGTAACCCTCTAATAAGGCTTGACATCTTACTTCTGTGATTCAGTTTAAGTGCCCTACAGAAGACTCCTGCTTACACTTAAATCAGCTTCCTGCAGATTACCAGTCAATTACTGCTTGACCACCTCTTGGCTCATATCCATGAACCACATATAGCATATAGCAGTACACACATGCTGTACATATGGGTTTTCCAAACATAAAGTTCACGAATAAGCTTTTTAACAGAATGTATCATTACACAAGCACTGCAGTAATGATCACCTGCTCACAGCAAACTGTACCGCCACTAATAACCTCAGAGCAGGGCTCAAAGAACCGGCTTCAAACAACGGATTCCCTGCACCAAGATGAAGCATCGCTAAATACATTCGGACCCTGTAATTTGTGGGACTGCAGCAAATTCCCGCTGCAGCTGTGACCGGTGGCCTGACATGCTCAACACAAGCCTTAAAACTGGTGCACATCATAGTACAGTTCATGGTGTGAGATACAGTCCACAGAAGTAGGGTTAACCAGAAAACATCTGTCCTTCCATCCATCCATTCATCCATCCATCCATCTGTCTTTTTTCCAAAACCTGCCTGGAAGCCTGGAGCTTTTCCATGGAAGCAGAGGGCACGAGGCAGGCGACACCGCGACCAGGATGCCAGTCCATCACAGGGCACGTGCTCGAGTGCATGCATATCCAGCTGGTGAATAATGCAGCCTGCATGGAGGGCGCTCAAACGAACGTCACCTCTCAGACATCTTTGAAAAGGCATTTATTGCCACATAAGAGAATTATGGTCGTTCTTATGGTATTTTCGGTGGAAGACGTTGACTTATGTCAAGGAAGTTGCTTTCTAGCCTTTCTCTAGCTTAAATGTATGAATAACTGGGGAAAAAACGAAAGCCTTAGCTGATTTCGCTCATCCATCCATTTTCCTCACCGCTTGTCCTATGCAGGGTCACGGGGGTGCGGAGCCTATCCCACAAGCTGTGGACACAAGGCAGGGAATAACACACTGTTCCCGCTTACAGACAATTTGGCAACTCCAATTTACCCTAACATGCTTTTGGACTGTGTGAGGAGAAGTTGAACCTGAGATACTGGAGGAAACCCCATGAACACAAGGAGATGAAACTCCACATGTGTAAATAAAGACTCAAACCCAGACTCCAGCAGCAGGAGGAAGCAGTGCAAACCACTGCCCACTGTGCGCCTAGATTACCTCATACAGAGATCCAGTCATGTAGTGATAATCTTCCTCAGAACACTCTAAATAATGGTGATTTTGTGTGACAAAGACCTCAATGCAGAGCTTGTCTTTAGTGATGTGCACATGGCGCAGGTTCACCCTCTTCCACTAGATGGCAGTCTTTTCGCAATTTCAAACGTTTAAACTTCTGTTGAACTTTTAAAGTGCATTACTAAAATGTATTAAAATCCATGCAATACTTACTTATATTTAAAAAGTTTCTACATTAAAGATGCATCTTCCTATATGCTAAAAAGCTTTTAATTAAAAAGGCAAGTACTGTCTTACCCAGCCTTGTGCCCTGAGTGGCCCCAGTTACTCTCTAAATACCCCCACGACCCTAACCAGGATATGCAGTTAGAAGATGGATGGATGGATTATGTGTGTTTGATTAAACAGCTGTTTGCATACACAGGCAGGCTAAACAATCACAGGGACTATGACTAACAGCAGATCTTAATATGAAACTGACCTAATTGTACAGGGGATACGTTGGTGTTTCTTACAGAAGATGCATGCTATGTACAATGGGAAGGGTTTGTAAATATGTTGGTGTTTGCGTATGTGCTTTTGTGTGAATGTTTTTGCCCTTGTTGAAGCACAAAGTAAAACTGACCTGACTGCAGGAATAATTTTACCCACGCTAAATTATGCTATTTTTCCTACATTGATTGTCAACACTCCACACGGCAATGGACACAGTGCTCAAGAGAGAGCAGTTCAGACTTTGCAAAAACAGTTGCAGATAACCAGGTTCAATCGAGGCCTGCAAACAGTCTTAAATCCTTAAAAATATAGATTTTTCAGTAGTCAGTCATTCCAGTAGAGAGTAATATCCCTAAACTCACTCAGATTGATGACACACACTAACCGATAATCAGCAAACTGCAATTAAACACTATTTAAGAAAGGTCAAATGTATCTTTCAAATGACTGGTATGTGGTCATACGATTTATGAACTGGGTTAATTACAAGCTGCTCATAAACACTTTCACTGTCTATTTTTCTGTCACATCAACATAATAGTTTTGTTTTCTTAAGGGAGTACAGTATATAGTAGGTTGGAGAATGATGTCTGGAAGGCTAATAGATAGCGATAATAATAACAGAATACTACAGAAAGTGCATTTTCAAACACTGAAGTCAGATTGCCTTCCTAATAACCATGGCAAGCCAAAAATATCTTTGGTTTTTAAACATTTATCTTTGAAAAGATCTGAACGAAGCCAGTGTTTTAAGAAGGCAGTGGATGGAGTACACACGCTGACCTAGAGGTCCCCCTTGCAGGGTGCCCTGAGTTGAGCAAGACAAGCTGGGACACCCCGGCCTCGTGACAGAGACGCGTCCCAGCTGGAGGAAGAGCCATGCGTGGTAACTGGGAAGCGAGGTGGAAAGGAGAGGGACCCGCCCCTACGGGGGGAGCTTGCCAAGTTCAGGTACAGTAAACGCAAGTTAAGACAAAAGCTAAAACAAACCACTGCAATGAAGCAATAAGGCGGGGCTTTATTCACCACCAAAGTCACAGTTAAAAGCTTTCGTGATTTTACTCACAAATGAAGCATGGAGTGCCTGATTGCTCAATAAATATTATATAACACCAACCAACCAGATATACTCCCTGTTCAACAGAAGCATTACTCCTCTCTCCCTGATAGCTATTGTTAGCTGAAATAACATGATCCCTAATTTTTTATTATATATTTCAACATTTATGTTAACTCTACTAAATCATGACCTATTTGGCCTTGCCTGATTGTTTCCATACATCTTTCAACTTAGAAATGGAATCACGTGGCTCTTTTTGTCCTCTGTCACAACTAGTGTCGCCCCAGAGTCAAACCACTTCCAGCTGAACAGAACCAGAGTCACTCTGGTTTACACCATGCTGTTTCATATAGAAATAAAGCAATGAGACAGACATGTACCAAGTCTTAAAGTCAAGCCCATTTGATCCAAAACCTTTTTGTCTTTGGTTAAGAAGCACTGGAGAAACACACTTTCCTTCTTAAAATAGTGCTTTCACTATCTTTGCATCCTCTTGTGGATTCTACCAGAGGTATGAAAGCCATGCTGAGGGCTCCTGCTCTCGTTTCCTGTACCAACCCCAGATCCTACCCACAACTCCGTCTAGTCCCATCTATCCTGCCATTTACCTCTGCATCTATGCATCTAAAGTAGACGCAACTCGAATGTAACCTAGATACACTTTTTTGCATATATCCGTGAGTTAAGTGACTGAGAGTTTGGTTGGTTACCTAAACCCTGCAGTACACATCAGTTTTAAAGAGTCATACTTTAATTTTATAGCACTATTGTATAATATAATATATTATTTTGTGTACAGTAATAATATTACATATATATATATATATATATATATATATATATAATGTGTAAAGCAAATTGTACACAATGCCTTCAAGCTTCACTAATAATTAATGAATAAGAAATACATTATTGAAAACCTTCTTTTAATGACGGAGGCAGAATCTGATCTCACTTGTAAAAAAATGTCTGCTAAGAATGGTATCTCATTGATATCTACAAAGTATAACTCATCAATATCCAAAGTATGTTATCTCATTGATAACCATAAAGTATATCTCATTGATATCCATACAGTATGTTATTTCATTGATGACCTTAAAGTACGTTATCTCGTTGATAACCATACAGTATGTTATCTCATTGATAACCATAAAGTATGTTATCTCATTGATATCCATACAGTATGTTATTTCATTGATGACCTTAAAGTATGTTATCTCCTTGATAACCATACAGTATGTTATCTCATTGATAACCATAAAGTATTTTGTTTAATTGATATCCATACTGCATGCTATTTTGGTGTTACTTGTGCACAGAAAATTGTGCTGTTGTAAAACAGCAAATCTGGGGTTGAAATAGCCAGTAAACTCAACAATATTTCAGTGTTAGGAGCACAGAAGTGTAAATGTAAGAAAGGCAATTGCATATGTGTGTTCATAAACTTACAGGGTCAAGTGGGGGGGTTTCTGTGTCATAGACCCATCTCATCCTACATGTCGGAATGTTGAAAAATAATCATGTTGGAAGCTGGGTGCCTCTTTGTTTTTGTTTCTTACACAAAATGTTTGAAAAATAAAGAATACTTCACAACCATAAACTGCTGAGCCATAAAACCTGGACATAAACTATATTGGTTCTGCTTGAGACCCCTTGTTATAAAAAAATAAACTTGGAATAATAAACATAAATTCCTGGGATACTAATATGATTTATCTGATCAATTAAAATTCCCTATGCGACTATAAAGAATAAATGATTATTCCCTTATGCCTTTTCCCATAATGCTGTGTGGTCCAATGTCTCCTTTTATTAGCCTCATGACATATTTAATGAGCCATAGTGAGAAATCACAGTAAGACTTTCTAGTAAAATGTTTGCATTTTTAATCCTAAACGGAAACATCAAATTGGCTGTGAACATGGATGCACACGTGTAAAGTCAGAATGAAAAGCGAAAATTAATACAAATGACTGAAATAACAAAATAATGCTCAAACACACTACCAGCAGCTTACTATAGCAAAACTATAAACTGATGCTTAAAACTTGTGTGTTAAAGAAAGACCTCTCACTGCAATTAAACCTGGTATGAGCTTTCTTGGGTACCCCTGGACGCTTTCCCGTGAGACTGGCCAAGACCAACAGCCTGCACAAGTATTTTACATCATACTCATTACACGCCGAATGTAGCATAACGTTAATGTGGCAGCTTCCATAAAGGGAGCTCCTCATCACTATCCTGCAGGAACACCAAGGTGTACGCCGATAAACAGCTGAGAAAAAGACTGAGTGAAGAGCTGATAAGGTCTTGTCGCTCCTACAGAGTGCAGTGAATCATATTCTTCATTCTTTAAATATCATATTCCTTGTGGCACTTAATAACAATCCAGATGGCATCAGAATGAAGCCTACAGAGAACAGAGAGGGCACACATAAGCAGTGCCACTGACATGTGCCCCCACTATTACATTTGGATTCATTCTTCTGCACAATAAATGCACCTTTGTATTTAAATGATTAAGTTGTGTCCCCCTCAATATCAGGTTTGGGTATTAGTATATATGTAAATTATTTGAATGCGACGTTTCTGATAAGCTATTTGATTCGGATTTTAGGCTGCCTTTTTAAGAACTGGCCCGGGAAAACAGATTAAAATTAGTTTATGAAGAGAACTCTGGCTCATTTACAGTCTTGTTCTCTGTTGATCAGTAAGCATTGTTGCTAGATAAATAAAATATTAAATTTTTTTTTTTTTCAATACTATTAGCATGCCGGGGGGGTGGGTAGCCAGTTGATCTCAGACCCCCAGAGGTTTTTTATTCTCCCTATTTGGGAGTTTTTGGTTCCTCTTCTCAATTGTCATCTGGAACGTTTTCATTTCTTGATCTTCCCTTTTCCCAATTTTTGCATTATTCTGTCTTAATGGTGCTGTAATTTATCACAACACACCTATGTAAAGCACCTTGGGGCGACTCTGATGTGAAAGACGCTATATAAAAATAAACTGAATAAATTGAATTGAAAATTAATAAATAAAATTAACTCTCTCCTACACCACTGATCAGCGGATACCGTCATGCAGCGTTATCAGTTAGCAGTCAGTGTGGACAGCCTGACTTTGCTTTCTGTTTTAATGGCTGGATAACTGCAGTGGCTGCAGGTATCTGACACATCTGGCTACAGACGATATGTCGTGTGCCGCGTCATGAATCTGACATGGGGCGAGTCACAATCACGACCTGTGCCTGTGTTAAGCTTGGGTTGGCCAGACCCGAACAGCCTTGTCCTGCCAGCAAAGCCTCTCACGTTCTTTCCACACTAAGGTTAAACCCAGTTGCATGATTTGTCCCATAAGCGGAACCTTTTATGCTCTTTCCGTGCTAAGGTTCCAAGCAGTTGCACAGTTTGGGCCTGCCAGCTGAGCCTCTCATGTTCTTTCCACATTAAGGTTCCATGCATTTATGTGGTTTGTCCCATCAGTGGGACCTTTTACGCTCTTTCCATGTTAAGGTTCGAAACAGTTGCAATACTTAGGACTGCCAGCTGAGCCTCTCACGTTCTTTCTACTAAGGTTCCATGCAGTTGTGCGATTTATCACATCAGCTGAGCCTCTTACGTTCTTTCCACACTAAGGTTCCATGCAGTTGTGCGGTTTGTCCCGCCAGCAGAGCCTTTTACACTATTTCTGTGCTAAGGTTCCACGCAGCTTTGCGGTTTCATCCGCCACCTGAACTTTTGACTCTCTTTCCGTGCTAAGGTTCCACACATCTGCATGGTTTATCCTGCCAGCAGAGCCCTTTACACTCTTTCCACACTAAAGCTCCACGTAATAGTGCGGTTTGTCACACCAGCAGAGCCTTATGTGCTCTTTCCACACTAAGGTTCCACGCATCTGCATGGTTTGTTGCACAGGTGCTGCCATTTCTGCCAGCAGACCTGCGTTCTCTGGACCAGTTCCACATCCCTCCACACTGAAAAAGGCCACTCCTCCATGGAATTCCTTGCAAATCTTCTCACCAAGCCACAGTCGTCTGAGGTGGCCTTGGTTTACCCCCCAAAGCTTGAAATCCGGGACGTGCTGTACGAGAAGAGCTACTGTGGGTGCCTCAGTTGGGCCTCTCCGAATCATGGACAACCAACTAATCCAGGGGAACAAGGGCCACTTTTTCCATTGCGCTCCTCAGTCCATACAGCTCTGAGAAGCATGAACTGGGAAACATAATACCGATCTCCTATAATCCAGCCACCAGATGAATAATTGATTCTGAGAAAAAGCATACCTTAAAATCATCCTCCATAACAGAACATCGTCAAAGACATTCAGCTGGGCATAGTGTGCCCGCGCCACACTGCTGGTGATTGGAGCTAAAACGCTCTTTTGATGGGATTTTTGGACGACGTTATCAGTGAGACAGCCAGGAAATACTTTTCATCTGGGTTGTGTGTGTGGTGGAGGGTGGCTGGAAGAGCAAACTTAATAAACCGTTCTGAATTACAGGAGTACATTTCAGGAGGTCGGGGGGGCGGGG
>JAODKF010000116.1:1592478-1604525 GCA_026779585.1 Mormyrus proboscirostris
CCCCCGCGTCGGGGGTATGGAGCCAGTCCCAGAGGCTACTGGCACAAAGCAGAGAACAGCCCAGGATTGGGCACCACCTCATCGCAGGGCACACCCACATACCATTCACAATACAACTCCAGTTAACCTCAGTATGTTTTTGACCCAGAGACATCCTATGACGACACGGGAAGAACATGCAAACTTCACACACATGGAGCCATAGCAGAGACTCAAACCCATGTCCCAGAAGTGAGACAACAGTACCAACCACTGCACCACTGTGTCTGCCTCTAACCAAGCAAAAATATAAGGACACGACAACTTCTTGCCCTCTGCATTGTTTTTTCGCAAGTTCCTTCTTTCCAGACTCTTCCAGCACCTGCTGGAAATCAAAGACATTTTTTTTAGCGGGTAGACAGCCGGGAGTGGTTCGCTTTCCCTGGACGTTGCTTCACTGTGCCCAGTTACCCACTGGAGAGCACAACCGTAGACAGACCAGCCAGAAACGTAAAAACTGCCAAGAAGGTGCCTTTACAGAAATCATGCACACTTCCAAATATTGGCAGGAAACCAAAGTATTTTTTTCTGTCAGAGTGGCGGGACTTCGGCACTGCTGAATGTTTGCAGATTGTGATTAAATGGGTGGGGCCCGACCGCAGGCTGAAAAAAAATGGTCAGATCACCTCAAGTCCAAGAGCTGACCCTGTAGGCACAGGGACTCATTAAACTGTCACTTGCAATAAGAGCACAAATGCTGCAGAGTAAGGAGAGGGAGGCGGTGGAGTTTGGGGTGACATAAACACTTTGCACGTTTCTGGGAATATATAAAGTACAGTCCCAGAATGCCTATTTGTTGGCATTACCTCAGAACCAGCCACCTCCTATAATATACTACGCATACATAATGCACATGCACACAGGCACTACATTTTAAATATACATACACACGCACACAAAACTGTCGTCTAATGTCATGGTTATATGTATAATATTGCCAACATGATTTAAAGGTCTACAAGAATCATTTTTAAAGTTTAGCATACAGCACGGTGAAATAATCCGTTTAAACTCTGTAGCATTTCATAAGGCTAAAACTTCAATACAAAAAACTCGGGAGGTGGCGTGGACCAAGCCTGCGTCCCCCCAAAATGATCACTGCACGACGAGCTATAATTTGTCCATTTATATGAATCGGGTCTCGGTAGCAGAAACATCGATGAAATATTTTCCTTTTTAGCTTTGTCACTCATGTGTTACCGCCACTGCTCATGCAGACAGTACGCCTGAAGGTCCTCAAGTCTAATTCGGGCTAATAATACGCCTCTTTGTCATCTCCGCAACATCAGAGCGATCTATTAAAAGCCGACGCTATTTCAGGCGCTTCGTAACGGGCTGCACACAGCCAGCCTTTGTGTCCTGGTAACATGCGCAAACCCACTACTAATATACGCCACACATGGCACAGCAGCACAAACAGCGTTGCCGGCCGTAGGCTGACCGTCCCGAGCTGCACACGTACATTTATACGCTGTGCTTTTATGGGCAACTCTTGAATGAAACTTCGCCTCCTTCTCCATAAATACCGTAGGCCAAAACAAGTGCAGTAATACTTTCCTTTTAAATCTGCCCATTTTATGTTTATCATCTTTATCACAAGCAATTGCATTAAGAAAATACTTAGTTTGGTAAAAATTGTACGGTCTACGACTGTGAAAAGATGCACCGATTTCCCGCACACCTCCTTCTGCAAATCGGGCTATGTGATCCCACGCTTGTTATAGTGTCCGGTGTTTTAAGACAGGAAATGTTCGTGTAAATGTTAACACGCGAATCATAGATGCATTGATGTGAACGACGGCTGATTTTCCACCTGCATATATACGTTACACTCCTTCGATATTTCTGAATACGTGAATATGCGGCACCAGAGAAGTCAGCAAAACCGTTAGCTGGCCACACAGATGCCGGTTTCATAAACTTTTATTTCTTCTATAAAAGATCAATGTTCATATTTACCTTAATTCAGGCACAACAGGTTATATTACATTTTATTATTTAGTGGACGTTTTTGTCCAGTGCGATGTACAAACAACGCAGGGAATACATCACAAGCTGTTAAAGTTTTCGTGCTAGGCTCTGCTTTCAGTAAGTCACCATTAACAAGTATTAAAGAGATAATGGAATAAGAGGTATTCAAAACACCGTAGAACTAAATAAAACAAAAACTATTAAAATAAATTAAATTAGGTCTGTGTGTGGAATACAGTAGAGCATCCAATAATTCCAAGTGAAACAATTTGACTGGAATCCTCAACAAGGACAGCAAGCCCAGCAGTCAGTGTTTGCATGAGTTAGTTCAGGTACTCCCTGAAGAGATGGGTATTAAGAAGTTTCTCGAAGGTTGTGAGGGATCCTACTGATCAAATGTAGTCAGGCGGCTTGTTCCACCATAGAGGAACCACAAATGAAGAGTGGCTAGTATGAGACTTGCATTCACATGGTTTAGGAATTGCCAGGTGATCTGATGTAAGCAGTTGCCGTTCCACTAACAGCCCTGTGAGGACATACTAAGGACTTCATCCGAGTGCCCATGGGGAGCCGGTGTAGAGAGACAAAGAGGCGTAACGTGAGTGCATGTCGGCAGACCAGCTTCCAGATGTGCTGTGTTTTGAATCATCTGCAGTGGTTTGACAGCACATGCTCTTAATAAAGTGCGTGACAATGTCAACATGTATTTCAAAACAGACGTTTTCTATGACATGTAAAATGTGAAATTATCCTATTGCAAAACATTGATAAATGTTTAACTCAGATCTTCTATACTTGTGTATTTTATGCCTTAGTACACTTGTCATCTTGAAATGTGGTCTTTAAATAAATTTTATCTGCTTACTTTTTTACTAAATCAATAGTCTGATCAGTGAAAAATTTACTTTTTTGATTATAGTACCTAGAATTCTATTTGATTTTGCGTTCAAGAATGCTATGTTCCACCTTACGAGGTTCCTTTTGTCTGCCTCCTCCCTCATTTATAAATACCACAACTGTAAAAGGTGCTTCACAGGTACAGTGCAGCACATTAGCATAGAATTTGCATGGAAGGTATGTCACAGGATACAGGGGTACATACATCGGTGGGGCAACAGGGGCACTGGCCCCCGCTGAAAGCTGATTGGACCCTGGAATATCCTCTCCCCTGTCACTCATCAATTCAAAACATATCATTGGCTAATGATATGCTTGGCGTTCTAAATGAATTGAGGTCTTTCTTATGCCCCGCATCTTAACCAATCCTATAATTGCCACTCATATGCTACAGTTGCAATCTAGATATACAGAATACTAGCCTAGCACTTATCGGAAAAAGCAAAGTATGTTAGGGGTGTGCTTCAGGTGCTTCAGCACATTTGGGACAGTATTGCCTTCATGCGCTGTAGCATTGTTTTTAATGCGTTTCCTTCTAGGCGTGTTTCAGGTGTATAGGACAGTGGTATTAAAGGTATGTTTTTTTCTTAAAGGTGTATTTCTGTTCTCATGAAGGTAACAGCTCACACTAAAAAAGGTGTCCCAGAGAGAAATATTTTGGAACATGTCAGTCTTCACCTGCCAACAGAAGCAGCCCAGCATGCTGGGGAGGCTGAGGGACTTGGCAGCGTTTTGTGAGAGCAAATATTTTGCCTAAAAAGAGAGGGAAAATTTAGAAAAGGCAAGACCCAATATCTAAGGTGTTTAGGAGCACTTAGAATCAGTAATTGAAATTAGGAGATTTACTTTAACACTGATACATTATATGGCAGAGAGCATGGAGACTTAGGACCTGTGTGACCAAGAGGTCAAAAATAAGCTATATAAAATTAACTACTTCAGTAAAAATTTTGTAAAAAAAATTATAAATGTTTTAGGTACAAGGCACATAGTGTTTGCAGCCATTATTACCCTTTAGCTAGTAAACTGTGAATACAAACAAAAAAAGCCAGAAGTCTCAGTCTTCTGGCTGGGAAGTCACACATGTCATTGTTATAAGGGGGCACGTGGGGACGCCATTGCTCCTAAACATCTTTAACATGGGTGGTAACATAATGCAGATCACAAATTACACATGACTAAAAGCAGGAAGTAAATAATATTTCTGTCCTTTGCTTATATTAAACAGGACGCAATTTCATGACAAATAACGCAAAATGGATGCAGTGCAACTGCCCGCCGCCATTAAGCACTTGTGGTCAGTCTGTGTGGCGTGTGACTGTGTAATTTCTGAGAAATGACTTGGCTCACTGCGATCCCTTCCTGTCGTTTTCATGAGTGTGCAATCGCACAGCTTGTTGATACACGGGTCGTCGGTGGTGGTACAATTATTTCTTACACAATTATCATATCAGACCAAAATTCCTTTCACAGGGAGCTTTTCTTTGAGCACGGAGGGGCTCTGAGAGTAATCCTTGGGAAGCAACTATTGTGATAATTGTAATAGTGATTCAGCACTCTTTCGTACTGTGTCAGTAGCTTTTTAGTGTGTGCTCTGGAGCTTGTCTATGCGCTATTCGTGGGGGTTGAAAAACCGCCAGTGAAATAGCCTTCATTAAGACAAAATGTTTACTCTGTGAGTCACGCTAAGTCAATAATCATGCTGGAAAAGCTGAAAAGCTGAAGGATTGTTGGCTTGTTAAAAGGATGGAATTAAAAATGATGCACGCACAATTCCGCGGGGTGACTGCAGGTTACTGGTAAGACATAAATGTGCGGCAGGCTTGTCAAACAATTGCAGATGGAATTCAGTCACTGAAGCTTTGCGTAGTACGGCCTGATGTTGTTTTGGCAACACGTTGGTGGTGTAGCGTCTACGAGAAATCTAAATTGTTCACTGGGTCCCCTACATCTTCCACAGCAAAACCACAGGTTTGTGCCCTGAGATAAAATATAATTCTGCAGAGCAGAATGCTGTCTTTGAGGAGGCAACTTTGTGGCGTTCTCTACTGCAGTGTTTGTGAGGTCGCTTTCTCTGGAAGACAATTTGAAGCAAAGAGTTTGCCTTGTGCTCAGAGGATTCAGTCCAAAGACAAATCCTTGTTGTCAGGTGACTAAGGTTGCCATACAGTACTGTACAAAAATCTTATGTTTGGAGCACAGACGGACACAGTTGGTCACCATTGGCGTTGTTTTGCCAGATGTAGCATGTTGAATCAGCATTGGAGCTAGTCATTGAAACTGATCTCTGATTGGGCTGTATGGCAACCATTGGCTCTAGTCAAGTCGGTGTGTTCCAGCATAAATTTTCACAACTGATGGGAGCCAACATCAATCGATGGAAGCCAAATCTATTTATCTGAGTAGCAAATGTATATTTTCTCATGACAAAAAGCACAGTTTAACGTTGGAGTATACCCAAATGAAGAGTAACACAGTAAAAAGTTAATGAGAATTTGTTCTGTTACCAAAAAGGTTACTTAAATCTGGTTGTATGACTTGAATACAAATCATAATTCCTAAACCTTACCTCAGAAGCACGCTAGCCATTCCATGTATTTGTTAAATTTCACCACCAGCTCATTTAATTAATGCAATTAAATAACATGATGAAGTGCTGATTAGCCAAATGTGGAATGCTAGTGGTCAAGAAAAGTCAACAAAAACATGGCTATTTCGGACACTTATTACAAATAGTAGGGGACTATAGAGTGCTTTTTAAAATTGATAAGCTACCATACCTTGAAAGACATCATAGTTTTATACCAGTGGGACAATCATTTAAATACAATTTTCTATCATTGCCTTAGACCTTTGCACATCACTATATATGTAATCTCCCTCAAGAGGGAAACAATCCAATTTTTCTTACATTTTATTTATTTGCCTTATAATCATAACTTGCTCTTGAAATCCATGTCTTGTGTTTTGTGTTTGTTATTCTTTATTGGCAAATTTGCACTGGAATACACCAGCATGACTAGAGGTAACGGTTGACCTTCAGCCCAATCCATCCAACTTTTAAGCTTCCATGCTGGCCCAGATGACCTGGAGCCCATCCCAGGCTGTGGCACACTCCAGATGGGATACCAGTCCATCACAAGTCACACACACACACACTATGGTCAAGTTAGAGATGCCACTGACCCATGAATCTTTGGATTGTGGGAGGAAAGATGTGACACCTGAGCCCCCAAACCTGGAGGTATGAAACACAAGTCCACCCACAAAGATGCCCTTACTGGGCCCTGTATTACGTAACCTCATTACTGCATAAACTCTGTAATGGACTGGTGTACCATCTAAGGCAGGGTTCTTCAAATCTGGACCTCAATTCCAAATCCAGGTCTTGTTTTCAGTTCTCCCAGGTAGTTAGTTTAATAATTACTGATTCTGATTGGTCAGAGGCTTCCCACCTGACTGACAGGTAAAGGAAGGCTGGAAAAGCAGCAGTGCTCAGACCTCGAGGACCGTCATTTGAATAACCCTCATCTAAGGTGTCCCCTGCCCTGTGCCCAGTGTTTCCTGGGATAGTATCAAGGCTATGAGGGACAATGCACTGAAAAAGCAGTTATAGAAGATGGATGGATTATTGCATTTGACTTAATGTAGCTTCAAATTATAATAATTTATCAGCCTAATACAGAAGCCGTATCACTATAATTTAATAACTTTAATTAGTTACAATGAAAAATAAACCCACATAGATCCGCCTGTTGTCAATAATGCAAGCCTTGGGTCCCTAACATGTACCATCAGAGATGGTTGAGTTTAAAGTTCAAAGTTTGGGGCAAACTTTGGAAATGACACACTTAATGAGTATCTACAGGGTGTCATGCGTCACTGAATACCTAACAGCTACATAAGCTACTCTGTTTACAGCTGCTATGCTATATAATAGTAACAAACATTTATTTGCAGAAATACAGCAGAATGCTTCTCTTTGCCCGCCCCATTGTGTTCTCCCTGTGATGACATGCAGGTGAGAGCGTGCGTGGGGGTCACAGCACAGGGCCAGCTCCCGTGCGGCCCCCCAGGAGCTGGAGGTTAAGGGTTTTGCTCAAAAGCCCACAGACATGTGACTGTTCTGCTAAGGCCGGGGTTAAACCCGGCGCTCTTCTGATCACAGGCACAGAGGCTTACTAAAATAAACTAATATGTGTCTATGTATATTAGGACAAATAAGCTAAAATGTGCCACCAGAAGTGTATATGTACCTTTAAGTGAGTGATACCTTATTGGACGTGATTAATTGCTGTAAATGTTCAGTGTGATTGGCTGATGACAGGGCGGGAAAGGGGACAATCAATCTCCATTAACGCGCTGATCTCGTGCCCCACAATTCCTTACACACCTCGGCCGTTACACAGTTCAGCAGAATGCGAGCCAAGCCCCTCCTCAAATAGCTGGTGTCACCTGGGAGTCCCACCCCCGCAACCTGCATCCCACCTGCTGGCCTGTTGCTGATACCTTATACGTGGTGACCCCCTGCTCTCTCCCGCCCCATCACTGGGGTTCAATGTAAGATTTTCCAAGGGTAGAGGTGAACGAGCGCTTGTATAACCATTGCAATCTTTATGGACGGTGGAGGGCCAGGACAAACACACTCCATCTTCCATTCTCAGGCCACATTGAGCCGCTACAGCGTCATGGTTTCTGTTCGTTTTCTTTTTTTCATGAGTAGGTGTTGCTGAGCACTCACCAACATCACATCACCAGACTCTTTTCTGTTTGGGAGCTTATGAAATTTTCAGAGCCGTTATGGACGGAAGCTTCGTTATGCCACTTAACTCCAGTTAACTTCAGCTAAAGACCAACTTCGCTGCCTTTTAAAGAAGAAGTATATACTCGTGAAATAGGTACAGGTTCCCTTCTTCTGGGGGTGAGTGTTGTGAGAAGGAGGCCCACAAGATGTACTTTGTGAAAAACAGATCTGACACACTGAGGCTGGAGAACCACAGAAACACAGTGTCTGTAGTCATTCTGCATGTCACAAAATCACCTTGACAAAAGTAAAGAGCTAGGCCAGAATTAAATGAAGTGACAAGATCTGCAATATTATTCTGGGTTTGGGCATTTAAAAAAAAAATGTTTAATTACTGGTGAGTACTTGGTGAGTACTTGGTGAGTACTGGGCTTTCTCCCTGCTGAAAAAAACAGCATAGACCAGAATTTTCTTCATGCTGGTTTACACTGCTTAGTGCTATTTTGTGTTGGTTAGTGCTGGTTTGGAATTGGTGTAGCTGGTGGACCAGCAATGTTTCATTAATGCATCAAAACATAACACATGCCGGTACACCCAGCATGCACTACACTGGTCTTGCTGGTAACCAGCTATGCTGGCAGATCCTCTGACACTTGATCTGTTGCTGCTTTCTTTGATCCATCCAGTTATTTGCCTAAAGAGTCAGTGACAGCTGCCAGAAAGGAACAGCAGGAAACAGGAAATGGGTGAAGCCGTTCCCTGTCAGCGCAGCAGTGAATGCAGATATGCAAGACAGGACGTTAGTCCTGGCATTTCTTAAGGCCCAGCTTCATCACTGTGAATCCCCCCCCAGGCTTCCCAAGTAGCTGATTGGCCAAGTTTGGCATGTTAAACTAAAGATAAACTTGGTTATCACTATCTACAAAAAAACATTAGGTAGTAACACTATTGTCGGTTTGATAAGCTTGATGTCTCATGTAGAATTAAAATCATTTTGTGCAAATAAGTATCCACTGGGGGACTATTTTCACACGCCATTACAGTCATAATAAACCATCAGCATGCATTTTATGAAATATAGCTTTCAGTGGGGCTCCATGGTGAGCACACAGCCATTTGGTCAAGTGAAACAATACCTTCTGCCCTGGCCTCACTTTTCCAGCAGCCTTGTGTGTAGGGCTGCAGTTTTCAGATGATTCGAAGGAGGCCGTTAAGGGTAAGAGGAGGCTCTCCACCTCCTCTCAGTCTCCGGTCACGTCTCTGGAGTCCCCCAACCCCCACACTGACCTCCCTGCCCTCCGTCCAACACCAGTCCACAGCTGAACCTTATTCTCTGCCCCCCTGAGTGTTCCGTGTCTGAAACGTTTACATGTTTGCTTGATAACCCAGATTTGGTACTTCGTGTTTTAATTAACTCAAACCCATGTCATCCCAGGGGAAATATTATGGGATGCTGAGGAAACCTTCTTGGTGAAGCCCCCATTGTACTGGCTTGTGCAAAAGAAAAAAAACAGAGGAAATATCTGCATTGGGAAAAACATATTTATGACGCCACACAGGAAATAATAAATAAAAATATAAAAATTTGAAACTTCCCAATATGGTCCCAGTGCTCAACATAAATAGCGCCTTAAATGCAGTATTTGGTTTTATAACTTGGACATGAAATCTCTCGGCTGCTTACGTCATACCTTTGTCACATCAGGAGAGGCTTCTCTCTCAATCTGTCATTAATAGAAGGCCTTTTTTTGGATACCTGCCCCTAAATCACATCTATAAACCCGAGAACGTGAGTGATAATTCTTTCTGCTATGTTCCTGTATGTTCACTGCCTTTGCAGTTACTACTGATTTAAACTGCAGGCTGCATAAGTGCCGTATTTGTTTTGAAAAATCTCTTAAGAAATTGAGGGTCCTGACAATGTGGCAACAATATTAAACGGTTAACTGCAAATTAAAATCAGTCGGAATCCATAAATAGAGCAGTCTCTGTGTTTGTTGTAGACAGAAAATGATTCATTTTCTATCTCTGAAACATCTGGGCTCAAAAAAGGATTTACAGAATAACTAAATGCAGCACTCTTATAAATTTATAACACAGGGGCTCAATGATGAATATTTATGCATATTCCATTTTCCATCCATCAATTTTCCAACCTTTTATCCAGTACAGGCTCCCAGTTCATGATGCTGGGGACATTCTTCCAGCCTATCGTGGAGCACGCACACACAGTCACACAAAACGGGCAATTTAGAGATATCGGTTCACGTCACTGTATGTCCTTTGACCACATGAGTAACCAGCACAACATGAAGAGATCATGCAAACTAAGAGAGGTAGCAGGATTCAAACTGTGACCCCTTGTCGTGTGAGCTATGGTGCTGGCCCTTTAAGAATATTTTACCAGGCGAGTCAATAATTGTAAATGCATTATGTTTAGGTAATGTGACAGAGTAACACAGTTTTGTGGGAAAAGGCATTAAATTGCCCTAAGGTTTTTCTTGGTATTACGGGAACACACAGGTAAACAGAAATGTTGGAATGCTCTGGCATTGTCTTCTTTTAGTAATTCTGCAACAAACAGGGGTGACGCATAACAAAGAATGATGTAATATTAACAAAAATGTGAATTTCATTTAGTGTTGAGATATCATCTTGACTTGAGGACTCGCAGATGGTAGAAGACTGCAGGACCTTAATGAAGCGGCTGGTGACTCAAGGGGCCACAGAGTGCAATTTCAAGTCAAGTGAAAGTAGCTGGGGCATCCAGGAGCTCTCGCTCGCCGTTTCACAGCAATGATGCTGCTCTCGACTGTGAAGAACGCAGCGTTCGACAAGCATCCAAGTGGCCTCCTTCTTCATGTTTACTCACTCATCATTATGAATTCCGCAGTCAAGGAAGCAAATAAGAGAGTGCAGCAGCAGAACTGAGAAAGTTACTGTCGTCTTCTGTGAATAAAATAAGTTTCTTTTCTTCTCTGGATGAAAATCTCTTTAGGAGATTTAATGCTTATAATCAAACAACAGACTAGTGCATTATTGAATAGTTTTACTCTGAATGACAAAGAGGGACTTACAAAATATTAATATTAAAATGTTAATTATATATAATATTTACTATGTTGTTCAACATGTATCATAAAATATGTAATATGACCAAACCACACTGGCATGTAATGTGTTGAGCAGCTTAAGGCCAAATTGAAATGAAATGTAAACACATGTATTTGATTTGTTTCATAATTAACAAATCCTAAAAGAAAATAATACTAAGAATCTAGTTTTAAATTATGCTTATTTTATGACTTTATTTACTTATGTTTTAATGCAACTTAAAGGTTAATTTAATGAGTGATGTTAGATGTTGCCTAGCAACACACACCTAAATCAGCTCATGCCAGCCGTCTGCTAGTGATGTATTATCTGACTCACTTGTACGTCACTTTGGACAAAAGCATTTGCTAAATAAATGTAAATGTTTCATTGAATTTTGGAAACAGGGAAACATATTTTATAACCAATGTAATGGAGTACTGCAGATTTAAGATGTGTTGCATAATTAAATGGGCAGTGTATACAAATATGCAAATCCCAGTTAAGAATAACAGAGACAAACTCTTGCTATTATTATGAAATGTGTTAAATGTTGATCTTTGGTGAAACCGGTGCTGTCACTTCCGAGCGGCTGTAATTTTTTTTTTATTAGTTTTCTTTTCCGCCCAGAGCAGCCTGGTGGTCCACAGACATTCCTTTGACAGCTTGTCTTTGCAGGGACGATTTTCTGCGTCTTGGGCCACAAACGACATGAGAAATGTCTTGGTGCACTGTGGGAAGTGACCCCCACACAGTGGTGTTCAGAGGGCTGTGAGTTCACCCCTTGGAGACAGCCTTATCTCCACGGAGGGCCGCTGGCCTCCGGGACGCTTTCCGCTGGGAGGGGGCCTCAGTCATAGTCACTGATAGCTCCTTCCGAGTGCCGCCGCCGTCCGCTGTCACGCCCGCCACCATGTCAGCACCCTCGGCCGCGACGGGGCTCTGTGGTGTCTGCTGCATTGCATCATCCCTGCCCTGTGTGGCTCCCACCCGGGGCCCTTTCAGCAAGGTTGCCATCTTCAGGCAGCTGGCCAGAGTGAGATTTTCAATTTGAGACAAGGCTGGATACGCATTCACATGTGTGTAACAGTTTTATTACCTTGTAAATAGTCAGTAGGGTTTACAAACTACCCCGATGCTTCTGATGTAGCTAATTTTAGGTTTACAATGGAATAATACATATTTGCCACAGTATTCCCTGTGTGAGCTGACAGTCTGAAAGGGTGAATGTGTGACAGGTGGCGACCCTGCTTATAGTTAGATTGAGCATCTTTCCTGATCAGGATCAGCAATAGGACAAGAG
>JAODKF010000116.1:1604625-1625867 GCA_026779585.1 Mormyrus proboscirostris
AATGTGTGACAGGTGGCGACCCTGCTTATAGTTAGATTGAGCATCTTTCCTGATCAGGATCAGCAATAGGACAAGAGCTCTCAGGCACCATTTAAGATATTTTTATGAAAATGAACTTGTATTTATTGTTGAAAGAAAATTGCTCAGTTACTTTTACTGATGTAGAGAGTTATTTATAATGATTCATCTGATCCAGGGTGTAGCACTGCCACGTATCCTGTGCTGCCTGGGATCGGGTCCAGGTCTCCTGTGGCTGGAAGATTGATGGATGGATGAATGATGAATAATACTCCATCCATCCATCCATCCATTTTCCAACCACTTATCCTGGTCAAGTTGCCTGGAGCCTATTCCAGGCAGCACAGGGTACAGAGCACTGGTACTCCCTGGATGGAATTTCAGTCCATTGCGGGGTACATATGTACACACAGTTATATAAGGGCAATGCAGAGACATTTCACTGCCTTTAGACAACAGGACAACATGGAAAGAACATGTGACCAATCCATCCATCCATCCATCCATTCCTCCATCCATCCTTCCATCCATCCATCCATCCATCCATCCATCCCTTTTCTGTAATCACTTGTCCTATTCAGGGTCATGGGGGTGGGGGGTCTGGAGCCCAGTCCAGGGCACAATGCCTAACCAATTCAACTAAAATGAATAAATAAGAAAATAAGCAAGTAAGTAAGCAAATAAATGCATAGATATTATGGTTGTTGTTTTGTTTTTGTTGTATGATTAATCAAGATTAAACTGATTATTACTGTTATTATTATACTATATAGTAATGTGCAATGATTTCAAACAATAACTCCTATGCAGTAGTAATATGCTGTGAATATTCATTCTTTTACTAACAGAAGTATAAACCTATGGATATGCTACACACATAACAAAGCTAATTTATTTTAGCCTTTTCCAGGAAAATGTATCTTATCACAGCTGTGGGTGTTGCCGTGGAAACAGCCTCTTGTGTCTTGCAGTGTCACCTTTGACAAGCTGATATGTCAGTCTGACTCTCCCCCGTTTCAGCCCATTTGAGGGGTAATGCAGGGAGGGGTACACTTTCCTTTACGGGATGCTGCTGCCCAGGTGTGGCAGGAACACGTCAGTCTCCCAGATTCTCGGGAAAGGGCAAAACATTTCAAATTCCTGGGAAGGCTGGTATGCAGTGAGCCCTGAGGACATGAGGAAGCAAGGCTAGGAACTGTGCATTTTCTGTCTTGTCACATTTGTCATTTTTTCAAAAGGGTTCTGCAGAGAAGCACAATCTATGAACTTAAATGGAAAATTACAGTATTAATGATGGAACTATGCAGTGACCCAGCTCAAATCTATTGTTCCCCAAGTAAAATTACAAACAATCCTTACTTTCTGTTTTTTGTGTATTATCAAATGTTTCAAGAAGAAATTTTAAGGCAAATATTATTTCCATCAATAAAAAGGGTTTTTCAGGTGGTGAAAAAGATAAAAAGGAATTAATATGTTTATATAGATACAGTCTGTGTATTTATTAAAATGCCAATGCAATCCTAGTTTAGCCAACAGAAGTCCAGGTTATTGTACAGAAAAAAATTATTGAATGTTTTATGTGCTGTTACAGGAATTTTTATTTCAGGCTGTGCCCTGAAAGTCAGCAGACCACTGGAGCATTTTAATAAAAGATCACTAAAGTCGAACCATGCATATGGAGGTGCTGGATTTGGGCCGGCACTGGGTTTGCCAGGTTTCGAGTCGGGCAGAGGGCTGCGTTTCCAGCGCATCTCCTTGTTTGTTTACAGCGGGAGCTACACCTGTGGACGGATACCGCCGCCGTGAGAACAGACCCAGGGAGGCTGCTGCAAGACTCTGCGATAAGCGAGCACAAACACGGCACGGTGGGAAAAGAGATGCCCCGCCCACAAGTCAGCCGGCCCTGGGTGGGCAGGGTGGGAGTGTGAGAGAAGCTGGGCGGTGGCAACTGCGCAGAACTCTCAGGCTGGTGACCCCCCCCCCCCCCAGCTCCCACCTGACCGGTCAGCTTGGGCCTGAACTGCAGCAATATCCCCCGGAAGGAAAAGGTCAATAAAGCCACGCCCAGGATGGCAGGCAGTGGAAGATCAGCCCCTGGGCTGCTTTCACAAGCGGGCATCTTTCCCGTGTGACTTACAGTTACTGAATTTACTGTATACGCTGAGCCTAGCAACACCCTCAACACTCAACTTGGTATCTGTCAGGCCGGTCCGAGAAGTCCTCAACAGCCGGCCATCCCATCCAGGGTGTTCCCCTGCTTTGTGCCTTCGACTTCCTGGAATGGGTTTCAGGCTGTCTGTGACCTTCACAGGATAAATGACTGAAAGCGGGGTGGATGTTAAATTCGAATAAGCGTTTCCTGTGGCCAGTCACACTTTTGGTGGATCCTGCTCTGTGGGTTTTCTATACTAACCTATTTCTGCAGTATTAATGAAGCTGTTATTGGCTGCAGGCCCTCAAGGACGTGTTTGGGAGCCAGCGCTGTGGGCCATAACCCCATATGGTGTGTGATACACAACACTGCTATGATATGACTTTGTTATCTCTTAGCATTTGCTGCTATCCATATTTGTGGAGGAATCATGCGAAAACATCGAGAGAAATATCTAGTTTATCATGTGACAGCAGCAGGGATCACATAGTAAGCCTTCTCCTCTGTATTAAACGACTGATTCAACCCACTGGGGGGGGGGTTGTAATTTATGATACAGTCATAATATTTTACGGCCAGGTGTTTAGCACTGGTGCCACATGTGCAACCTATTTGGGAAGAAGGAAGAGTCCAGCTTACCATGGAACATCACTGACAACCTCAAACCTCAAACCGCTCAATACGTCCAGCATGGAGATGACTTTGTGGATAGACGAGAAGAATGCGGCCGGGCTATGTGAATTTAATGAAGACATTAAACATGTCCATGATGAAATATATGCTGCGTTAAAAAATTACAAACTCATAAGTTTTTGGTGAGCCATCAAATACCATATTTTTCACATTTATCCAAAAGAGGGGCTGGAGACCACACCTGGAAGAACAGGTCACGGGGCAGGAAGATATGCTATAAGACATGCCAGGCCTTTGCAGGACACAGGCACACACTATGAGTATTGTAAAGGATTAGTTTGACTCCAGTAGAAAACAGGATCCCCCAGGACAAACCCATACAACACAGCAGAACATGCAGACTCATCACATACAAAAGACAGGTGGGATTGATTTCAATGTGCAACTCTTGAGATGCCACCTAATTTTGAATGTATTCATATCAATTAGCACCACACACCACTCCAGCTCCGGAACACATGTAGGAAACGAGGACAGTAAATAAACAATGTCCCAGCAGGGTTTGCATAGACTGTGGCAAAATATTTGTAAAACACGGATAATTTGTCTATGTTGATATAACAACCCATAGTATGTTACAGCCTGGTAATTAAACCCAAAGACTCACTGAATTCCTGCTATAAAAACACTTAACCTTCAAGAACTTTAATTTAACTCACCCTGAGGGATCAGCTTGCTTACCATCAGAGAAAAATTACTGTCCAGTGGACGTGGTCACCTAAAAGGCCTAAAAATATTTTACAAAAGGGGGAAAGACATCGGTTTAATAGCTGTTCTAATTTACAGTTCCTGTTGCTCTGGATGGTTTAAATTTGAAATTCCTGCATTTTTGTCATCAAAACGTGTTTTATGGTTTGTGTTCATTACACTTTGTCAAAAGTGAGTAACAAACGTAAAACAAATCTAGTTGTGTCACTACATACCAATGTACCTCAAATTGCATTTCAATCACGGAAGTCACCTTTATTTAACTGTGTCCTTCATTATTCCACTTATTCGTTCTTTATGTGTGATTGCAAACATATGCATAATGTTTGGTAATGTTTTACCATTAACTGCACCTTCATAATGCATTCATAGAACATAAGCAGCATGTAAGTATATTTCACCATCCTAACATATATTTACAGCTCTAATACACATTAATAACAAACTTTATATGATAGTAACCAGTATTATAATCATATAAATTTGTTATTAATGTGTATCAAAGACAATAAGGTATGTTAGGATGTTAAGGTGTACAGTACTTGTGTGCTGCTTATGAATGTTCTGCGAATGCATTATAAAAGCATCATGAAAGTGCACTTAATGTAAAGCGTAGCCCAATTGCTCAACTGCTTTGAATTAAAAATCTCAGAAAGACAGATAGACAATCAACAAATATTTCACCCCTTCCTGTATTTAATTGAATTTATGGTATACGTCACATTTCCTTGTTCACGGTATGTTATTTAAGGGGAAAAATAATTAGTACTGGTGCAGTATAATAACAAATTTTCTGATGAACAACAAAGACACAAGCAGTAAATTTGAGGTAGCAAGACAAAAGCTGTAACAGTTCTGAAGAGTTCATTCTTCCAGAAATGGCTTAATTCATGCATATGGTAACTTCATTTAATTTGGTAACTTAATATAAATATTACTAATAAATATTAGTGTTGCTCTCCAACCATTTACATATGTTTTAATACACCCTGTATTTCAAATGTAACTAAGCTGAACTTAACGTTACAACGTCAGTCATTCCCACTCTGTGCAGAAATGATTTATAAAATATATTATATATTAGATAAGCATCACACTAAATTTAGTGACATTACCTTAATTGAAATACAAAAGCAAATATACAGTATTTCTACTGCAGCGTTTAATTACCTGGCTAACATAAAGGTCATTGTATGCCTTTGACTCAATCAAGATCAATTTGCCGGCATATTCTTCGGTATTCGTAGCTTATTCTACATGTCTGACATGTAAGTGAAAACGAACACCTTCAACACAGAAATGTCACCGAAAATGACATTCATAATGAACTATTGGCAGGTGGATGTGGGTTTGATTTAATCTATTCTTCATCTCAAGGAAATATTAGACCATTTCATTAGGCCACCACTCGCTCGACCCCAGCTTGCAATAACATTCTAAGTGCACGTCTATATAACTCCAGGTTATGTATTGTAGAAATGCTAGTTGGGGCTTTAGATAAACAGAAAGCCCAACACGAAAAAATATATATGCTACATTACACTTTCCCTGAGTATCTTGGCATCCGCGGATCCGAAAGGGGAAAAAAAAAACCAATTATGGTGCTGAAAGAATATTTGATTGCAGCATCTGTGTCTGTGCAGAAAGTGGAATATTTGGGTTGGCAGATACTGGCTCTCGGCGTAACCACACTTGGCCGTAATTCAGCACCGGCTAACCTCAGATAAGTAGCAACCACAATGCACAGACCTGCACTGTTTCACTTCAATAATTTTGTGCCAGAAAATTAACCAATAAAACCAACCGTGTTATACAGCACAGCTCTGCATTCTTAGCTCAGCTTAATAACTTAATGTATCAGTTACAGAACCTCAGGCAACGGTCTGTTGTGCTCAATTAATGATATATTCATAGACACACAACACTTATATAATGCGGTTATTGGAAAGGCTAGTAAAGAGAGTTTTAGATATTACAGGTGTTAAAGTGGCCGGTCTGAGTACTTCAACCTGTTCATTGTGTTTATGCATATTTTATATAGGAGACTTGGTTCAGTTTTGCACAGAACATGTGTATCATTGATTATGGCCCTTTTGCCACCCTGAAGCAGACCCAGCTATGAATCGTTTAGTAAGGCTGTATCATGCAAAGGTGTGACCTATAAAATACACTATTTAAAGTGGGTCTTTTGAACTGAGAGTTGGAAAAATGAGAAAAGATGAAGTGGTAAGGAAAGCAGGCAGAGACTTCTGGAGGATGGGTCACAGTTTGCTCTCAGAATGACTCTCCTTTTAGCCAGGTGCTGAAATAATGTTTGGGAAAAAACATCCGTTGGGGGGGGGGGGGCTGGGAGGAGTCCAGCTTTCCACTTTGAACAATTCCTAATTTACATAAGCCCAGGTGAATGATAATTTGTAAATGACGTAAAAGCTGTTGTATATAACTTCCATCCGCCTTCCGCCCATTTATCCAGTACGGGGTTGTGGTGAGGCGGAGATTATAGCCCACAGTGCTTATTCCAGGAAGCTCAGGTCAGAGGATGGCCTGTACCGGAAGCCTGTCCACCACAGGGCACACACACACACACACACACACACACACTATGGCAAATTAGAGACACCAGTGCACAGGACCAGGAGGCCAACAACACGAACGACACGGGAAAGACATATACACCCCACACGCAGATGTGTGTGGGATCCTAACCCCCAGCTCCGGGAGAGTGCTGCCCACGAAACCACCCGGTAAACTCAACATGAGTATTTGAAATCCTGTGAAAGGCCACCTTCTGCATGCGGATAGAAGCTATACATCTAATACATGAAATGAAGATCAAAAAAGGTAGAGTTACACCATCACAACATGGACTGTGATTTCATATTGGAGTTAGTCCTGATTAAACAGGCATGAGAAACCATCGTCGAACTTTTGAATATATGTTAATTAGTAACAGTGAAAAGCCTCAGAATATATTTTTTATTTTTTTCTATTAAATATGCCCCTAGTACCAGAAGCCACTGGTACAGGACAAACATCCATTGGCCATTTGTCGACTTGGGCCTTTGTTTTCTCCTGGGTTAAAATGATGAATTTTCTCTTTTGCCATTTATGTCTTCTTTATAAGCAGTCTTGAGCCCCTTCCTGAGTCCAGGGCTTGGAGGGGGGGGGGTTTCTGAAATCCTGTGAGGGAATAGATGTGACTGTCCTCTGCCAAGCGGTCAGCTGTGCCTGAACCTCCCCACACTTATGGCTTCCTGTGCTGGCCAGGTGCCAAATATGCAGGGAGGCCCTGAAACAGCCACGACGGCTCCCGAAGCGACTGAGGCGACAGCACCCTCTGCAGGGGAGTTTGTTCCATCCTTTGTAGTGCGATCATCACTGCGTCTCAGTAGGATGCTTCTCAGTAACTTGTTGTCCAACCGCTTGTCCAAAATCAAGCCGCTAAAAACGAATGAAACTGATATACAATAATCACACGCTGGGAACCAATGGCAGGAACGAGAATCCATTCAGGACCAATTTGTGCCTAACAGCTTTTGCAAAGTTGACAGAAAGTCTTTATACTGTTTTCTTAGTAAAAGAAACGTACGGCGCAGTTTTTCTCAGCAGTTTCTATGTCGTGTTACTGTTGGTCTTTACGTTTGTGAGTGGTTCTGGACTCTAGTCCTGGTAGCTGAAAATGACTGATTCTTTATCTTGGACTAAATTCCTCAGAAGCTGGTTGTAATGTGGCCAAAAATATAAAAACCACAGAGAATCATTGACTTAGACAACCCTATGTTATTAATGCAGTAAAGTGGTTTCCCTAATTATCAGTTAGTTAGCTGAGGCCCAGCAAAATCACAGCGTTGTCATTTGACACCAGAAAGTCTGCGCAAAATGTTGCATTAAGGAAAAGTTGCAAAAATCCCATTTGGAAGTTATTAGTGATGCTGTAATCAGCATAACCAAACCCACAAAGTTGTCTCCCGCTAATTCTAAAGTACACAAACATTCGATCCTGTGGGTCAGATGTTCAAGCATCAAAATGCATAATTAAATAATAGATGCCTGTATTTTTTTGTGTTTGGTCTAATGCTACTTTAGCAGTTTAGCAAGCTCTATACCAATGAATAGCATTTGCTGCAAAGCAGAAATGGGCAAATTTATGCAATGCTAAGAAGCAGTGAAGGGTTATCAATTTAGTTTCTTAATTAAAAAATATCCAGAAAAAAGTACTGACAACCAGATGGCGAGCAGTGCATGTTTACGTCATCCTTTCATCCACCTTCCACCTGCTTGCGTTGTAGAGGGCCATAAGGCCATCCTAGGGACGATTGGGCCTAAGGCAGGGCATGCACACAATCACACTCAGCACACAGAACATAAAGACACATGACTAACTTTGTGTTGGTGTTCCTCCTGTGAGAAGATACGCCGAAGACTGACTGGTCTCTGAATGGTTCACTGTCACTCTTTGCCATGTTCTTCACTGGTGCAAACCTTTTTTAACATAAACTAAGCAAGCTGAAAGGAGCTTTATATCCCTAATGGTAAATGCAAATGGAAAAAACTTCTCTGGTGATGTGTAATTTTGATCTGTGCTGTGGTTTATGCATTTTGCTCCAAGAAGCCAATCCCAGGCTGTCTTTCATGAGCAAAATGGACCAAATGCCTGCACCAACATTAGCGGCATTCTGCCGAACATGCGTTTTTCAAAACATGTATATTTGTGAAATAAACAAAAATATTTTTGACAAATAAGCATTTTTAAGCGTGAAACTAAATACACTGCAGTCACATTAGCAGGCAGGAGTCACGAGTGTCAGCAGCCTCATAATTATGTAGCCTGATTCTTATAATGTCAAGGTCTGCATTTCAGAAAGATTAATTGGATTGGGGTTCACTCCCGGTGAGCTCAGCCAGTCCAGTTATTTTGAGTCACACTAAGAGCCACTGTAATGAAAATGCAAGTAAAACATATTCAGACATATTTGCCTGGGTACTATTAATGGAAAGTGCAGCAGATCTTCAGCAGCTACAAGAATCTTGTTATACGATCCCGTCAAGTCCATAGCTTGTCATTCACCAATGCCATCTATAAGGCATGTTCTGGCCTGCTAGTTAAGCTGTCACTACACATTAGCGGTTTTTTAACAAGTTAACCAGTTTCCAGACTCTTCTGCGAGATTTATTTTTAGGTGTCACACAGTACAGACGGTCTCAGCATTATGCTTACAAATTACACTGCATTTTTTTTCGTCTTTATCACAAAGACTGCGTAATTTTGCTGTTGACCTTGCGTAATTAAATACATAATTTAATGATTTCTTACCTATGCTGCTTTGGCCTGAAATAACACATTCGTAATTTGCCAGAAGTCTGGGCAGAAGATGAACACAGTCAAATTCATGCCTTATTCTGGACTGGTCTATCTCCCTTGCGGGAGACGGGGGGACAGTAAATGAACCCGGCATAATAAAAGTACACTGCTGACAGCGGACTGATCGTACGATAGGCTCTCCTGTAAATCACCTGCCTTATTATTTTGATAAGTTTCAGTGCAGCTATTGCCATGGTCTGGTGTGTCTCAGGGTGTGTCAGAACTCAGCACTCTACCATCACGTGCTGTAAATCAACCCAAATGACCATGCAAGCATGCTATTAAATGAAAATTCAATGGTTATGGTTATGTTCTATTTAAGTTCCTTTTTAAATATAATTTTAATAGACTGTGAAAAGTGATGAGAGAACTCAGTCTCACTCACATATTATACCTAGTAGTTTTTACCTAAAATAGAAAAATTTGAAAATATTAACATCATAAATACAGAAAAATAATGGCATCCCATCCAGGATGTATCCCTGCTTTGTACCCTATGCTGCCTGGGACCGGTTCCAGGCCCCCCTGCAACCCTGGCCAGGATAAGGGCTTGGAAGATGGATTACCATACTGAAGCTGAAAGAAGCAATCTATCCATCTTTCATAACTGCTCATGCAGTACTGGGTGGCTGTGGGCCTGGATCCGATCCCTGGAAGCACAGGGTGACTGGGATGCCAGTTCATCACAGGATGCGCACATATATATCACGGGCAATTTTATGTTTTTAGATTACGGGAGGAAAACTGAGTTGCTGGAGGAAATCCATAAAAACAGGGTGAGGACGTCCAAACTCCACACACAGGGAGCCAGAGGATAGAGGTGTGAGGTCACAGGGCTGCACACTACGCCTCTGTGCCACCAGGAGAGCAGAAATCAGAGAATCGAATGCAGAATCTATTCAATCAAATCTCTAGTGAAGTCCACTGGCACGCCTCCCATTCTGTCATTAGCTATAATTAATCCTTATCCACTAGAAAAATCAACAGCTGTTTTCACAGCTGATTATTGCCATTTTTATGTTGAAATGTGCAGTGCAGAATGGATGATTGCCAGTTCATACAGTAGAGAGGATTGAGGGCCAGGGGGGTTTGTGGCCTGAGCTCCCTGGCATAAGCCCCAGGCTCACTGTCACCCTGTACTATGCTTATGGAAAATGAATGGATGGATGTATGGAATTAAAGTTGTACAATCAGACATCGCTATACAATGCAAACCATACAGAAACACACACACACGTTTGTGTTCATATGTTTACGGAGACCATCCATTCATAACCCTAATCCCAACAATGACAGCCTTAACCCCAGCCCAGTCCTAACCTTAACCATAAGTAACCAAGCAAAATACAAGACCTTTAGTTTTTTGATTGCCGTCACAGATTTTTATAAAATTGAGTTACCCCTTATGGTGGTCAAAAATGATCCCCACTATGTCAGGGTAACAGGTTTTTAACACATTGTGGGGTCATTTGGTCCCACACAATATAATATACACATAACCACACACACACAATTAAATTTTCATACATTTTGTGTTGGGGCCATAAACATGCACAGCATATCACAGACAAAATTCTACTTAAGAATTCTACTAGAAATTTAATCTAGCTGTAAATAAATCAATACTTTCACACACAAACAGGTTTTTTTCACTTTCTTCTGTGCATTTCACATAATTCCCACCGCATTCCATGCATCATTCTCACAGTGTTGCGACACCAAGGCCTGTCTATTTTGTTACGCTACGCATTGTGCAGTTCCTTGCTCGTAACTTCATGTCTGTACTGCAGCAGCTCTGACTGCTAGTGACACAGTCTGTACTCAAAGTCTAGCAGCCAAACTACTGTGGAAGCTGCTTGGGCCTGGTTTGTTTAACAGCATCCCCAATGACGTCAAGCTTACCATGCCCCATGGGACAGAGCTGCGCTACGTTTAGCTGCATCGGTATCTGTGCAGTTTGCAGAACAGAAAGGGACTGGGCGCTTGTCAGGGATTTCACTCAGTCTCAGTTTAGTCGTGGAAAAATCCTTATGAGCGTCAACTCTCGGCTTCCAGCCATTTTGCTACGGGTACAAATATGTCTTTTGGAATGGACATGTCGGATCTCAATGCATTAAGCTAATGCTTAGTACCACAAGTCCATTCTGTTCGGTTTCATGTAAACAACGCTATAAATAAACACATTAATGAGTTGTACAGATGCTCACTAATCATACTGGTGTCACTCATTAGTGTGGTTAACACCTGTGTCCCAAGTCAGTTACAAATCTATGCAGTGCATTTATACAGCTGGGGATTTTTTTTTCCAAGAACATTCCAGGTAAAGTGAAGTACCTTCCTCTGCCGAAAACCCACTCCAGCTACTCGCTTCGTTGCTCCAAATTGATTTTTAAAATTTCATATTGAAGTTTATGCCATCTTGCTGCTCAGCCATTCTGCAATACGTTCCTTGTCATTAAAAACTAAAAAAAACAAAAAGTATCTAAGCACCAAGGGCCTCGAACAGAACATGTACATGGTGCCCTAGCAGTGCTAATAGGCTAAAATGGAAAAACATTCGCTGGAAAATTAAAGTAAAACAGATTTCACCAGAACCTGCTTATTTTATTCAAAATTAGTTTTTTTGCTTTATATAAAGAGAGATCACTTGACATTTAATACATAAAAACTAACCAGGAAATTACTGAAAAAATACTGCAGCAGTGAAGCGTCCCTCGGTTACAGCTCATGGTCTGTGCCCAGCTCATCTCCTGTATGGGCTATGGCACAGCAGCTCTCTATTGGCTGGGATCCAACCAATGCCGTAAGAGCTCTCCCTCGAGGTACAGTTCAGCTTCCTGGTCTGCAGCTTTAACCTTCATTGCTACATTGGCAACAGGTCAAGTTCGGGACTTGCACATAGCACAACTGGATAAACCTTTGCAGTCATAAAGACCGCCAGAGTCTGCCACTATTAAAAATTACCATAACTTCTACACCAACCACCTGGACTTTAGAAAACTTGGCTGGATTCCAGAGAGCAATGGGAAGCACTTTGACTTCAGTTTTGTGCTTGTACAGTACACGGCATGGCAGCTGTATAGGACTGAATGTCCAGTAGAGAGAGGGAAAAAAAGCATCACAAGTAAGATAATTTAAAACGGTTGACCTCATGTCTTCGGGGTAGACATGAGTGGGATTTTTCATAATTTTTTGAATTGCTTGAAAATGTTCTTATGTCTACTTAAACCGAAACTTGACAGCAAGGGCCTGTATCATAAAGTTGGATTTTTGTGCTAGCTAGACAACTAGTTAGATTTAGGTTAGTCTGGATTGAATGTAAGTGAAATTGACCAAGTCAGTTTAAGCTGGGGTACCTTAAATATGACAGGTTATCTGACTAACCAGCAAACCTCACTTGTGATACCAGCCCTTGGTCTTTCTGTTTCCCTCCAAATCTAAAGCATAAAGGAATTGTTGTTTCTGATTACAGCTGCTTGAAGAAAATGATAATAGATTACAGGTTCTACCTTCTCCTTGTTTGTCTATTTGAGCAGGAGAAGAGTATGGAGGCTTTTTAAGATTGTAACCTGAGTAGAGATGGGGGTGGTGATGGTTTATGTACAAATATTTTGTCATCAAGCTACTGGATGAAAGGATTGGGAAAAAGGTGTGTCTGTATTATACGTCTGTATTATTTGTATTAAGAGAAGCAAACAGCACATGTGTTTTCATTTCTTACTGAAATATATGTTTCATATGTATATTTTTAGATTTGATCTGTCTCTTGTCTTCTCTGCATCACTACACAGAAATAGGTCTACATTCCTGGTTTTTAAACATGCTTCTGTTTTTCACAAAAATCCATTCAAATAATTTTGTAAGAAAATGTAAGGTATTATTTATAAATTGAAAACAGATTAAGTTCAAAACTGGCGTTGCCCCACACTCCACACAGGAAATGGATTTCATAAATAAAACCTAAAAAGGTTATTTACTTCTTAATATTTTTCCCTTTCGTTATTTTTCCTAAAAATTGGCTCAAACAATGTTGTAAATGATCATATACATCTAATCGTAACTGGTGCCCAAACATAAATATTTTAAATACTGTGCTTTGTGGCCCTATAAAGAACATAAGTGCTGCCAACACAAGCACAAATAATGACAGGCAGCTCCCGGTTAAGAGGCCGAACCTTAGGATTGGCCAGAACTTGTGCTCACACTGGAAGCCTGTCGTCCTCACCTGAAAGGGCGACTGTTCACCAGTCTGAACACACACGACAGCGGCCATGAAAGCTAGTCACGTTCAGGCAAGTATACTGTATCATGCACTGAAAATTCAGGGGAGGTGAAGACGAGGAAATAAGGGCCAAAGATTGATTCCTTCTGTGTTTGTTCAGCCACGTTTTTAGGTTATGCTGGACGAAGCCATGGACAGTAATTTGCACACCAGAAATACACGTGTGCTAAGCCTTTCAAAGTAATGACGCTAGGAGAGTTGGTTCCTAATTTGTTAAAACTTCTTATATTCATAGAAATCTGTGAATTCTGCTTTGCAACCTTCCTACACTTTTCCAAGTGAACCTTCAGACATGGAGTGAAATATCCCATAGGTTTCAGTGTTAAGCACGCCTGTCCTGCTCTGGAGAACTTTTGCGCGGCTGCATTGTTATCATTATTATGATACTTGTCATTATTATTATTACAACAACCACTACCATTACTATTATTATTGTTATCGCTGTTGTTGCCACTATTGTTTTGGTTATATGCCATACCTCGCCACTGAAGCTCACAGCCTATGTTTACGTTTACACATTCTGGCACTCTTCACTTCGTATAGTACAATCCGGGCCCTTGGCTTTGGCTGATATTTGATTCTCTTACCTTGTGTGTATTATCTCATCCTGTTTTAACTGCTGCTGTAACACTGACATTTCCCTTCGTGGAATTATTAAAGTTCATCCACTCTACTTCACTCAACTAATCTCCTACTCTCATCTAATCTAATGTAATTTAATCCTGTCCCTATGGTACATTTACTTGCTCGGCCCAAGTCATGATATCTGATAGAACTTTCATTTCCATGCATTGACAAGTGGGCCTTGAACTGACTTCATCATCATGTATAAGCCGAGCGTTTCCTTGCAGGATCATGAACGCGCTCACGAGTCCTTCCCTTAGCTCAGCCATTTGGAAAGCGAGGCGGCCACAGCACAGGTGGAGAACGCAGCCACGGCGCCATGCTTGTTTTGGCCTTCAGAAGTGCCGAGATATTTTTGGTCTAAAAAGTTCAATGTTAACGTTTTCTTAACGAAATATTAGGGTTCTGGCACCAAGCAGAAACCCACAGGGGTACAAACTAAAATAACACTACATAATAAGAAGAGCAGAGCAGTAGTGTGCAATGGTACAAATCGCCTTTACACTGGATGCACTCAGCCATCGCCAAGCAGAAGGTGTATATACCTCGATATTTGTTTTCAAAATTTCACGTTTATTTCACTATTTTACAACACAAATGATGACTCAATCATTACTAATAACTTCTTGCATGTCATTGTACGTCATTTAAAAAGAAACACATTTGTGGCCCTGGAAGTTCTTGCAGCCTAGGCCTGATTCTGCTATATTAAAAACATCTCAGCATCCGGTATATGGCTGCTAATTAGCTAACTTGTGTCCACTTCACAAGAGTAGTGAAATGTTAAATAACTGTGATGTTATGGAATGCAACCAGAGATATTTCTAATAATTTTTTTCATACATTCATTTGTTGGGTAAGCATCTGTGCTGTGATCAGAAGGTTGCAGGTTCAAGCCTGGCCGTGGTACTTCTGTGGGTCCCAACTCCCTGGCACCGCAACAGGTGGCTTATTATTATTATTATTATTAATCAAATGGCGCCCTAAGTGATCGGTCGTCTATAGGACAGGCTGGCCCTGGAGTAGCATAATCAAATCTGCATGAAAGTCAATCCAATCATGATAGCTGTAGCCTGGAATGTCTGAGACAGCTAAAACACAATAGGCAGCTTTTTCAGATTCAGGCAAAGCAGTGACTGTGAAACCTGGTCCTTCAGGCCATTTTTATGCAATTTATTTCCGAGGATAACAGACAGCTGTTAATCATTGTCCAGTCACTTTACTAGTCTAATAAAAACTGTTCAAGTTAGACTGTATATTGATCAAACTTATTTCCTTACATTTACCACTTACTTACCTATTTCATATTACCTATACTTTCTCCAATACTTAAATAGGTTAGTATGTAAAACAGAGAAAGGTCCACCAAAACCATTGCTAGTTACAGCTGAAGCACATTAGATGTTGCTTATAAGAATTTAACACAACTTACCATTTATACCTGCTAACTGTATGATACACCAGTTCATTGGGAACACCCGACTGTTAATACATTGTATATAATGACATCACCACGAAGCAGCGTTAACAATGGTGCATTATACTTCACTATTTTGTGTGCCACGGTCCGTCAAAATACAGTGTAATGCAGGATAATCATTAGCCAGCTCAATATGACCGTGACAGCGGATCTTTGTTCCGTTGCCTCTTTGTCACCTTAGAGATTTCTATACAGGCTTTTTTATTACAACCGTGATTTTAAAGCTACCTCTTGGGATGGAGAGGTGGGCTTGAGGCTAGGGAGCTATATCAATCATTAGAAGGTTGCTGGTTCAAATCCCATGAATGCCCAGAGTGATTCTACTCTGTCGGGGCCTTAACCTGTGATTGCTTTGTCCTGGGTATGATGTTAATCATCGAGTCCTGTAAGGAGGTCCTCCAACTTACAGGGAATAACCTGGGGGTTGGTGGCAGGATTGGCACTGCAGCCACCGGGGGGGCTCACACTGGTCCATTTGGACTAGTGTGCTACTGAGGTTCACATCCCTGAGGTGGTAGGTGTGGCAATGCACTATAATCAGTGCGTGTTCATTACCTCCTCTCTCTTGATGATTAGCTTATCTCCTTAGAACAGGAATGTTTTTTTTAAGCCCAGGGGATGGGGGGGGGCATACTGGAGTACCTTGAGGAAAACCCATGTGAAGAGGCAACCACCACACACAAAACCAGTGCAGAGACACTGGTCACAGAGGTGTGAGACAACAATACTAACCACTGCTCTACCAGTCCTATTCCATTCAAAGCAAAACATATTCAGACTTTGATTATCTGCTGGGAACTCCCCACTTTGTGGGTATCATTTTAGGCTAAAAGACTGTCACATGACATTCATTTTGCTGGTTTTAAGGTTTTTTTGCATACTAGTTCTGGGGAACTATAGGCCTCTGCATTTTCTGCAATCCTGAGCAAACTAATCTAATTCAGCTAATGACAGCCTCCTTTATCAGTTTTCCAGTGCAGCCAGTCAGATGTGTTGCTGCTGGCCTAGAGAATAAATGTTTCTGTCCTGTATGGGCCACCGAACAGGAGCTGAAGATAAGCAGGTCAACAAGCCCCACTATGTTCCCGGATCCAAGTATGGTCAAGTCACAGTATAGGACAAAGCAACCATAGTACAATTCTTAATTAAATGTACTAGCAGAAAATGTTTGTGAATTCAAAGGTGGGTGTTCATCATAAGGCATCGATATAAGTGCATCCATCAATATAAAAATGATAAAATATGTTTCTTATGTCATGTCCAAGGATTAAGCTTAGAGTCTGAATCTTTAATTATATTTCATAGTATATTTGAATATAAGTAAAAATCAGTTCTTTTTTAAAATACAAATCTGTCCGTTTTTTGTAGTCATCATCATCATCTTTGATGAAGGCATTATCAGGGTAGTGGTGTAAGAAGTAGACTTGTAACCTGAAGTACCATGTGGAGAACTTGCTGTTCTACCATTCAGCAAAGCACTTCAGCCTGGATTTCAGCAGCCAGTAGCATGAATGGCTTCAAGTGGAAAGAGTCTTGAGTGAACACCAAGTACCTTGGGTACAGCATAAAGAAGCATTAATGCCACACTGCTGACCTCCTGTGGCCGACATGATGAGTGCAATAATGGTTGCCATCGATGCTAAAACAGTTCTATTCAAGAGCTGTTTCAAATGAAACAGCAAACACACAGCACAGTAATGTCTGTAACAGAATAAAATACACAAAAGCATGAGACTTTTAGAATAACAAGAATACATTACTATTGAGAAAATACAATTATGTTACTGTCATTTATTGTGATACCTTTGTAAACCATTGTAAAATTAACCCCACCTTCCACATGTGACTGCTGTAAAGAGTAGCCATCAAGCAAAAGATATTACTTGATAACATGTTGTAAATATGTTGGGTTCCGTTAGTGGTATATTGCACTGTTTACATAATATAAATGTAGCCACTGTGTCTTGCAGAGCCGATTATGTCAGTGTTTTGACAATAAAAAACAGACCTCTGAATGTAGACCCAGAGAGCAAAATTAATTTAATAAAAATAATTTAATTTAGTCATGGTAAAACTACTGATTTATATATTTACTCTTTGACTTGTCATGTGATATTACATCAGCATTTATTCTGCCATTCCTCAAGTTGTCAGTCACCAAACTAAATCTCCCATCCCAAAATACAACTGTGATAGAGCACACCATTTGCCCTCCCTGATTTCTTTGACTTCACATCACAGACATTCAAAAATAAAAAAAATAAACACTGACAATGAAGGTCACAGCTCAGAACAGAATCTCACCAGTATCGTTGTGGACTTCAATACCTGCAAACAGTCGCATGCTGCAAAAACCAAATTTCAAAGCTTGGTCTTGATGAAAGTGTCACTCTGAAACCATTGCCGGGGAGATCTCCACGCTGCTGTTAGTGACCCGGATCCCATACCACCCCGCCCAGAACTGGGTGTCCTGTCCTCCGTGAGTGAACCTGATGAAACGGACGCCTGGTCCGTAATCTCGGAACATATGGGTCATCTGAAAGACAGATCACAATGGCGGGTCCAACACCGTACAATGTCTAGTGCTCCTACACCACCACCTCTGCCCACCGTGTCAGCCATGTTCACAGCTAGCAGCGTTAACACTGAACACAGTGACAACATTCACTCTGCATTTTCATTTGTATATTACACATACAATAGTTATTTATATTGTATTCCACAACAGTATATTATCAGATAATACATTGTATTATTACACTGACATGAACATGTTATGTACTTTGTATGACCCTTTTCCCATTTCTGACCTTGTGTCACTTGTCTTTCATCTCAATATGGCACTATTTGTCATGCAGTTGCATTACTGCATGTTTGATGCCCCTACCTGAAGTTCCTCAGCTCTTGTGATAATGGTAATAATAGCAGGTTAATGCACTCCAAGGTGCGCATTATACATCTTTAAACGCACTCTGCTGCGGGTTGGGTGGTTCTTTGCTTCTGTAGAACCGTGTTTATAAACATATAATGCATGGCCCTTTCTCCTCTAGATTTCTCTGAGGCTCCTACACAAGCACTATTCAAGAACATTGCACTGAGAGCTCACTCTTTTTCTTGGTAGCTGATACTCTGGCCAACCTCTCCAAGGATCTGGGACCTTAGTGTGCTAGGGGGATCTGTGTCCTTCAGGTATTCAGAGTTATGTCGTCAGGAGATGGAGCTCCTAGAAGGACCTCTCTTGGCCAGACAAGACTCCCAAGATAAGCAATAATAAATTCCAGAGTGAAATACCCAAACTGGGTTACCAGGACCCACCTCTGGAGCCAGGTCTGTTCGCCAGGGAGAACCTGGCAACCATACAGCCCACATAAAGAGAATGCACTCAACCAATTTGGTAAAAGACCCCATACGGGCTTGGGGATATGGGCGTGGGCGTGGAAAGCTACCCAGCTAGAGATTTTCCTCAGTGGACAAGACAAATGCCTCTGTGCAACAGCAGGTCGCAGGGAGGAAAGTTCTGACTTATCTGTGTGTATGCACCAAATAGTGCAGAGTACTTTGCCCTCTTAGAGAAAGTGTGTCATGTGCACTAGGGGACTCTATTGGTCCTAGTGGGTGACTGGACGTCAGTGGACTCTGTATATTGAACAATGTTCAAACACAAGATGAATCATCTGACTTAAGGACAATTGAGCTACCAACCAATAACCACTTGCCAACAATCACTGTGGTGATTGGATTGGACACACAGGGAAGAGATCTAGAAAGGCTGAGAAGACCCAAACGCAGGGTCAGGGTTTACCGCAATTGTCTGGCTAAAGCTGTTCACGGGCTTCTATTATTTCAGCAATAGTGGTCAATGCTTTTCACGGTGAAAATAAGCCTAACTCTAGACACATCCTGTGTGTGGTTCCTCAATGATATTACAAGCTACCCATTCATAAATCGTCATCAGTCTCTTGCAAACTAGAAGTTCTTGTAAGGTTTTTGCAATATTTTGTAATGTATTATATAGATCACTCCAGTTCTATCTTGCTCCTGCTACTGGTCAGTTACTGGAAGCTTAATCTAGCTGCATTTATACTTAGTTGGCCCTTGATAGCTGAATACTTGTGCTGTTTTATGTACTTTGCTTATACGTCTCTTTGGACAAAACTGTCTGCTAAATTAATAAGTCTAAATGTCAATGTAATGGTAGTGACCCTAGGAACTCCCCGTTAAAAAGACAGCATAGACCAGCATGATTTCCATACTGGTCCGTGCTAGTTAGTGCTGAATTGGTGCTGGTGTAGCTGGTGGATCAGCATAGCTGTGCTGGTTTAGCTGCAGATGAAGCTGGACTACCAGCTATATTTCGTTAATGATGCTGGTACCAAAACATAACATATGCTGGTATAACCGGTAAGCATTATGCTGCTCGTGCTGGAAACCAGCTAGGCCGATCTATACTGGTTTTCTCAGCAGGACTGTTGGCTGAAGGAGGACACCTTCTGGGCAAAGCTTGCACAGGGGCCTCTTGGGTCACCTAAAAGTTGCAGCAAAGGTTGGCATGGAGGCAAAAGCATGTGCATAGTAAGAGTTTGGAAAGGCCACGAAGATACTTGCCACTTTTCTACTGCCACCAAGAACCGAGCCGTACCCAAACCATACTGCAAAGAGATGGTTTTCCATTGTAAACTATGCATGCCGGACCAGACCCATACCCACGTTGACATGGCCATGCTTGCTAGCAGAGGCAAAAGAGTAACTGAACCGAGCTGGTTGCGTCACCACCAGCTGATTGGTCGAAATGCGCGGGGATGCCTGTGTTCCATGTCAATATGCAGAGATTATCTAAAGGAAAACGGTTATATTCTATATATAACTCATTATTAGAAGCATTGCACATTGAAATATATTGATGCATTCCTGATAACTCTGAACTTACAACTTTCCAACCTCCTACTTAAACAATTACTACAGAACAGCTAAACAGAATGGATTTGTAATGCACATTTACATCAGCTAATGCTAATTCCGCTAATGTTTGTCGCTAGCATAATACGGTGATTCTCACAGATGTGCTAGTGGTAATTAGAGCACAGTTAATCATGATCTACACCGTAGGAACAAGCATCTCTTCAGTGTTACGTCACTGTTGCTCACCAAACCCACCAATGCTTTACCAAACCGACCTGTTTGGAGAGGAAAACGAAAGCGAGCTGGAACCGCACCGTAATTAATGTCTCAGGTGCTGCCTTATTCCTGTATGACAGTGGAAAAGCGCTGGCTGAGTGGCCCCAGAGACATTCTGACAAACCATTCAACACCAAAAAGAGAGGGAGGCAGACTAAACAGACTGTGTTCTGAAAGAGTGAGGAATTAGAGGAATTCTGGGAATTGGGTGGGTGTGTCTCGCTTGGCATGCTGTGACTCTCACCAGGAAAAGTACTCTCAAGATGATTAAGTCATAGCTTAAGATTTTAAGACACCCACCAACTAGATACTGCCAAATTCAATATTTTGTGCTGTAGTCTAGAGGAATTTCTGAGGCATGCAAAGACATTATTGCCTTGCTACTATGACTTTTATAACCTACTGTGTTGACCCAAATAAAAGATGACGGTTTCCGTCTGCGCCACTGATAGTATGAATCTGATAGCGTTTGTTAATAAAGAGAGTAACACTCATTTTAAAAGAGCTGTCATATCATGTGGGTCTTCTGCATCGAAAACGTTCTGCATCCTCGGGGGTTGTGGAGTTTGTAACATTCGTTATATAACTCCCACCAAAAAAAAAAGTTTGCTGTTTAATACACTTATTGTAATCCAATTGCCTGTGGTTGCTTTATAAGCTGTGGCTCCTGGCTAATTTATGTGTTTTTGTCAAATAAAATTATAATTTTTTTTATAAAGTCAAGATTTTTTTTTTTTTTTTTAATGTG
>JAODKF010000116.1:1658132-1670772 GCA_026779585.1 Mormyrus proboscirostris
TATATAAATATATAGCTTTGCAATCTTCGTAACAGTAATAAACCAATGACTTATGAATGTTATATCCATTCTCTTTTTTTTGTGATGCTTCGGAAGTAGATATCCTTGTTAGTGGGATATTATATCTAGTTACAATGTAGACTGTAAATCACATACAAACTTTTATGTGTACCCAGATGAATGAATTTATCGATTTACTACATGAAGGATGTACCCACACTCAGATATCCGTAATCGGATGGTTTATTTGTGACTGAATGCGTGAGGTTTTACCGAAAATCGCACTACCTTGCCTTAGTTTTCAGTTTCATGTTTTCTTAAAATTGACATTTTCTCAAACGCCCAGACGGCGTGACCTGGCAGAGAATAACTTGGGACTATTTAGTTAGAGTACTCCGCGTGACACCAGAGGTGGCAATTTCAGGTCTAGAAAGTAAAAATCCAGACCAAGATTTTGTTTCAGCCAACTAATTGAGTACTCTGTGACTATGACTCTTTATGCTCAACCGGTTGGTTGAAAGTAAATCATGGTCCGCATTTTTACTTTCTGGACCGGAAATTGCCACCTCTGCGTGACACTGAGAGAGACTTTTTGAAAGTTTTTGAAAACATGAACTACTGTTTCTGACACAGTCAAGCACGTTTCTCGCAGAAACAATTCAATTTTATGAAATATTTATTGCAATTAGCCTAGTATACGCGCAGTGATGATTCTAGATTCCACTCTTCCACCAGTCTAGCTTCACATAATAAGAGTTGAAAAACAATACTTTAACATATGGCATTTACAAAGTAGGCCTATTTAATTTACAGATACAGCCTCAGACCCACAGGCTTCCGTCCTGTATGTATTCCAGTTAGGTCCCAGTCTGAAGACGCATACTTCAAATTACCCTTAGTGTGCGATAGTCGATTTAGCGATTACTGGAAATGGATATTATGACAGCACCATAAACTCGTACTTATAACTATACAGAAACTTATGTTGAATTTGTGGATACGTTTCCATAATTTATAAAATGTCCTTAAAATATAGACAGTTCACCGTTCAGCCGCCTTCTTAATGCTAGTTTAATATGTATAGGACCCTATCGTGAAACCATTTTCAATCAGAACTGACTTAACTACAATTAAATCCTTAATGATTTTTCTGGATATCTAAATGTGTAGTGCGGTCCTTTAAAATGTGCCCCGTCAGTATTATTTTCCTAAGGGTGTGGTCAATAGTGTGCCTTTTCACTTTGCAACTCTTTTTTAACTATACCACTTATAACATAAGAGATCATTGCACTTGCGAATGTAATTTGAAAGTATGTATGTATGAAGTAACTTTATTTGAAACCATTTTGCGTACAGCCTATATATTAACCAGTTTCGTCATAGCCTTTCATGGTGTTTTTTCGAAGCTGACGTCCAGTTTGAAAGTCTCTCTCCACATAGTGACGTAAACGGCCATTTCAGAAGCTGTTCTTCTGTGCCGATCAAAGTAACCTTGAGCTACACCTAGGAGGTAAATTGGTGATAGATTGCTTGGTAATTTTTATTTTACGGTACATCAAAAGTTAATTTGGTTGACCTTGCTATGTATATAGGTCTGATTTTAAGAAACCGAAAACATTTAACTGTTCTCAGTTAAACAGTGCAGGGAGTATCAATATCTTGTGGCTAAACTCTAAACGTTTTAATGCATTTTTGAGACCTCGCAAGGACAGTGAGCTGTTCAGACTGAAATTAATTTTCTTTCCCTGCAGAAATAATGCGCAGGAACTCTTTTTAAAATGAGCGTTTGCATCTTTTCATGTAATACACGCCGTCTTTGCTATGAGGAATACAATTTTTTAGTTTGGATTTTAAAAATATAAAAGAAATGTCACAATATAATGTGAACTAGATCTAAATAACAGGGAATATGTCGATTAGATCGACTTAATATTCGCTTTTTTAGGTTTGAGATTTAAAATTGGCGATTAACTGGGGTAGACTGTGGTCACGCATGAAAATGTTAGAATGTATTAAGTGAAATTTTTAAATAACAGCTATATATACATATGGTATAAATGGCCACGTGTCTTATAGAAATGCAGCACGTTTATTTCCGAACTTCTTTCTTTACTTGATCCTGTTGAAATATACGTTTTATAAAGGTTTTGGGATAATATAATATAATGGAAACAGCTCCCCACTTTTGCTCTGGCTTAACTTAAAAAAGTATGGGCCTATTCACTTTACAATTGAATTTACAGTGTATGTTTGTGTATGAGACAAAAGTTGAAACTTGAGTTAATAACAGGTATGTAAACTGGACCGGGGCTCCGTTGCAGTGCGCCGTATGTCTGTGCATGGAGCTGTCTTTTCAGCACCACTGGCGCGTGACAGCACTCATAAAATAACGGCGTGACCTCGTGCACGAGCATTTAGAACAGCTTGTGCTCATGTTTATAAAACTTCCAACAAGTCTTAAAAATCAGTTTACACATGTCATTCATATAACAATCGTATGCTCTTTTACGCATGTACTGTCATCCTGTTTTATCAATATTTTATAATGGCACAAAAACGAAAATTCTTTGGATGTTTCAGTCAGTATAGAATAATCATTTTTAAGTGTAAAGCTGAAGCGGAATTTATTTTGTTAAATTTAACATGGCGTGGTCTTTAACATCAAAACTAACCGAATACCAATAACAGTGAAAAATAATGTTTATCCAGCGCACTTTGAAATGTTGTTGGTGGGTCAACTCATTCGCCACAATTGTGTAACACCCATTAGGTGACGCAGCACAACCTTCGCCTCAGAAGTATCGACTGAAGAGTTGAAAGCGCATCCTCTTATAAACCAGTAAATTGGCATGGGAATACTGCAAATTACAAACGTTTTTTTTACATCTGTGTAGCGTTACATATATTACTAATACACGAGGCATAAGATCGTTTAATAATCACAGTTTGTCTTTTTTATTTTTTTCTCCCTTTTTTATCTGGTATACGTCACTTTCAGCATCATAGCATCCGTGCTATGTACCTTGCCCAAGCGAGAACATTGCCCCTACCGGGCTGCTTCAACGCAGTCTGATTGGTTTAGGTAACAGAATTGAGAAGCCAGGATTTCACTAAGACAAATGCATGCAAGGACAACCCAACTGACTTTCAACGACAAAACAGCTACAGCAACAGTACTGAATAAAGAATACGGGTATCTCACAGAAACATGCGTTGCACAACAATGCGTTGTAGATCAAAGTGGTTGCTCAACGTATTTGTTTCATGTGTAGCAATGGCGCTTTTCTAAAATCGACAGCAACATTTATCATGGGGTAATCGTAGCACCTACTTTCACTTGTCATGCTATTATTTGCGTTGCCACTGGCTTTTACATGGAATGTACTGGCAGATATTAATAGCAGAGACCACATGAAAGAGCCACCATTTCAATTATTCTCCCCCAAAATCATAGCCACTAAGCATCTCTGATTTCGAGTGGGCAAGACACGTATTCTACAACGCTTATTGGTTTATATCACGCTTAGCTGTCTCTAAATATAAACTTTGGCCAATTGTGAGTGAGGGAGGCTTTGGAGGCGGGATGTTTTTTCATGTATGGAAATTGGATTTCATCGTTTGATTGCCAGTCATTCCTTCTTGACCAATGCGTGCCGATCATCCGTCGGACTTTTCTGCTGGTCCCACCCCCTCTTCGGCTGTCCTCGCCGTGCACGCGCGTGGTCCCCCGGTCGCGAAGAGGAGGAGGATGTGGCGCGCGGAGGGGAAATGGCTGCCGAAAACAAGCCGGAAGGTAAGAGAGAAATAACGGATTTCATTTACGCCATTTAAAATTTTTTACCTATATATAATGTAAAGGTCTTAATTTAAAAAAAAAAAATGGGGAAGGGTGGGCGGGCGAAGTCGAGGTGCCTTTGAAAGTCATACGGCTCCTATATCAATCCTGAAACGGTTAACAAGCGAGATAACGTTGTGGGCTAGCACGCTAGGATGCTAGCTATGTCCATGTAAAAACAGAGGGACCGAATTACCAACCGCATCCGAAAAACAAATCCTTCCAATTTCAACGTTTGATATTCGTTGTAGAGCGCTAACTAACCAACTGACAGGCAAGCTGACTTGGCGTAAGCATGGCTCCGCCAACCACGAACTTCTCCCGCATGTAGCCAGCTAGCTATATTTTTGTAGCCTAGATGCCCACTTCAGTATCGCTAGGTAGCGACATGCTGTTTAATGTATTAAACTTCGTGCGATGCCGCCAGCTACAACGCGAGGGCACCGCTGTCACACCATCATTTAAAAAGTAGAAACCGACCTCTTCGTTTTCCCCCTCATTCCCAACTGCAGTAGCCGTAGCTATAATAGAAATTGAAAGCGTTTGAAGGGAAAGTACAGTAACCTTGATGTCCACACGCTCGGTTTTGTGCTCGGCGGAGCGGCGCAAGGCGGTGGAGAGTATTCGGAGGAGTGATTTAAAGTGTCGGCTCTGCGAACGTGATTTTCTCCCCTCCCTCCACGCCTGTGACTCGTGTTGTCCTTTTACAACCGGACAATGGAGTGCCTTGTAAGCAGCGAAATTACAATAAAACCAAGCGTGACATTTATACTGCTTACGAGTCGGCGAATACTCCACATCTCCAGCTTTATGGACACGCGTCGTTTTCAGTGTTTGTTTTCGCTATCCTTCGCGAAATTGTTTGTATTAAAACAACGCGAATTTAAGGGTAATTACGACGCTATGGTAAGGAGAAACACGCGTGATAGACGGAATATTTCCAAAGCCAGGAGACGTTTGGAAATAGGCGAGCGCCGACAATGTGACCTCTTGAGCAGCCGATGAAACTGAACTGAGGTTAATTTCACTCACCTTGTTCAAGGTTTGCGTGGCATATGTAGAAAATGGCAACGATTGGAAAATGCTGTTAAAATGAAGACGTTACCGGGCGAGATTGACGTGAAATACCGACTTATGTAAATAAAGCGGTTTACAATATTTTGAGGCGTCCTGCCTTCCGTCGCTAGTTTCACCGCGAAGAGTGAAATAAACGCACATTTTTAAAATACAACGCATTTTCACTTTTAGATGTTAATAGTAAACTAAAGTATAATGGACGCCACAAGGTTAGTGTACCATTCGGGTCACTGTGTTTGTATGTGATTGAATGTGGTTTATGGGTATGCACCGTCGTCAGTTTCGGACTTGTGGTCTCGTTTTTTGCGGGCGCTTTAAGATGCTGGTGAAAATTAATGCAAGGTCCGAACACTAAAAACGTCGACTGATATAGGCAATCCTTTTCAATTTTCGCATAGGAATTCGAAATTCTAATTATGTTCCTCCATCGGATACGTGGACGACCACCAGGTGGCGAAAGTAGGACATTAACTTGTAAAAATCGTCGGCAAAGTCATTCGTTGTAATTCATCAGAATCCACGGTCGTGGTCAAAGCATGATAAAACAGTAAAATTAAAAATGTATCGGGGGCTGGTAGATGTATGTTGGGAACAGATGCCGAAGTATGGAGCAGTGGGAAAAAAAACCTAATTTAAAATGGCTCATTCTGTGGTCATTAAGCTGACTTGATCCACCGCGTGCATTAATATTTGATTTATTCGGAAAGTGAATTTAAAATAAACATACCTGAATCAGTCTATTTCTAGCAAATTAGGCATTGCGTGTACTTTACTGTAACGTTTATTGCATGTAAAAACGTGTATGAAAAAACGTAGCGATAAAAAATTAACGAAACAACTGGAAGCCAGTATAACATCATTAGAAATGTTCTATTACCAAAGTTCCACAGGAGGGCGGTGTTGAGCTTTAAAAGTGAGCATTAACTTAGCGTATGCTACTGACAAACATGTCTACTTCTGGAATTTAAAAGAGACATAGCCCTTTATTTAAATAAGTTTTAATGTCATGCATACAGACAGTTCGGTCACTTGGTCCCCCCTCTTCTCTTCTCTTGGGACACTTGATTCTAAAAGACCTGCACCTGTACAAGAGATGGTCTAATGTAGTGTTCAGCAGCGAATTGAGCCCCTCATTGCAAGGAGGGTGGAGTTATTTCTTGCCTTAGAGCTCAATCAGTAGTGGAAGGGCAGGTGATACATTATACTAGAAAAGTGACTTCTCCACTGCTCATCCCCAACTAGGAAATGGCCTTTTACCCTGTCCCATGTGCAGGAGGTACCCCCAAAATTCAGTTACCCATTAGGGTGATCTTCCACTTTTGAGAGTGGAACGACCTATCTGTGAGTAAATAGTCCCTGGACAGTCAGTTGCTGTATACATTTACTTATTTGTATAAGATGCTGGATTGTGAAAACCACCATTCCTCTTCTGTGACCCCTGTGTCCTTGAAGCATTTGGAGAACCTTAGAGAAGGTTTTGGTGAGGTGCAGTGGGGTTTCTGCATCTAGCAGCTAACGTTGCCCATTAGAACAAAGTTTCCCAGCAGCAGGCTGTTGCCAGCACCTGTTAATCCTACCTGAAGAATTAGAGTCTGGTACTCTTGACCTGCACAATGGGATTTTTGTTAGGTGATGGGTTAGGTTAAAAGCATGCATGTGTCACCTATCATGTTTCGCAAGAAGATGAAGGTAGATCCGTATTGTTCTTTACATTAATTCAATGCGCAAGATTTATGGAATCACAATCCCTGTTTGGGCGATATAAATAGATAAGTACTTGAGCCTGCCTTTAACAAGATTAACTTGCCTCAGAAGGTGTTTAGTATTGATCCGATTGATTAATCCAGCTTACCGGTGATGAATGATGCATTGTCCGAAATCAAACTACAGCAGCACTTTGATGAAACTGATCATTGACCCTTTTGGCCCAGCTCCCATAAGGTGTGTGGGAACAGGCTGTCGTCCCTCTCGCCGTTTCACTCTTGTCGTGTATTGTGTCGGCTCATAAGCCATTCCCTTCGTGACCTTACTCTGTCTCCAGTACTTGGCTAAACAAGACTCACTGTAGTCACTGCGCGTCTTTCGCTCAGCTCCGCTGAGACTCACAAAAGCAAGCTGAGTCACTCAACACTTTAATACTGAGTTTAATACTTAATACTTTATTACTCAGGCATTTAACAGGCAGACCGTGGTTGATGAACGGCAAGTCGCAAATAGCCCACCTCCCCTACACACACCACCCTTTGTATGACCTTGAGGGTCTTCCTTCATATGGCTTTCAAACAGCTGTAGTTATGCTAGCTGACAGAATGCGTATAAGCCATTGACGGTACTAGAGGTACATAGAGGGTGTTCTCCAAGCCAGCCAATGGGAACACGTTGGGGTGCATGACGACGCACATGGGAGGGAGGAGCGTACACAGCTAATGCTTGTGCCGGGGAACTTTAAGAGAAAATCCTGTTCTGTGCATGTGGGAATTGTGGAGCTGGAAAAAGTGCTGCTTCTCCTAGATGTTCTTTTTGTTCTGCTCTCTTTTTTGCTTCCTGAAGGACTGAAGAAAATACGTAATCCGGATCGAATGTACAGATCTGCTGTCTGTTATGCCGGCCATGTCCCCCCTAAGGGTGTCGGTGATGACAAAGAGATGAACAGTAAGAGTTTGTTATTAATACTGCATCTGTGGTATTGCTCGAAGGGAACGCTAGCTGGGTGATCTATTATTCATTCATCAATTCATTTATTTTCTTCTTGAATTCACCTCTCCCCCTTCCTCTGCCTGCACCCCCAACCCCCCCCCAAAGCATGCCCTGTTGATTGAAGTGTCTGCTTTACAGAGGCATGCCGTCAATATCACAAGCGTTGTCATTAACTAAGAGGGGCTGTGAAAAGGTGGAAGCCAAGAGATAAGGAACAGGCCAGACCTGGTGGAAATGGTTTGTCAGTCTGATTTAGCCCTGACCATTATCCATTGTGTTCAACTGTAATTTGTCAGATGGAGGGAAAAAAGAAAACATAATTGGCTTGTGTATTGCTGTATTCTAATAAAATGATTTTAGTACATGTTATGAGTGCAAAAAAATGAATGGGTGTTATTTTAATAAAGTGGTTAATCAAAAACAGAAAAAGCCTTGATTGGTCCATTACAAATCATGTTTATTCATGTGGTGGGATTCTTCTGTAATGCTATTTGGAAGCTGTGGTATGTTGTCATGCCTAATCAGCACACTATATACTTTAACAATTACCAAAGAATTGGTTGATCTGGATAATTAAGTGAATTCCTGATAGGTGTAATTCTGTAAAGAAGTAAAATCAGATCCATTCCACTAACGTAACACTCAGCCGTTATGCTTCTTAATTAGTAATCTATGCTGCTTCAAAGTAGAGTGTTTTAATGAACATGCTTTTAGATGTAAAATAAGAGGCAGCCGTGTGCTTATCTCAGACTCCGTAGCTGACAGTACTGGGTGGAAGGCTTTCCTGACCGTAATCACATTAGAATGTGCTGGGAAATTATTGGGAACATTGCTCTTCCCCCCAATTTCAGCTTTCATGCCTGATCCCATATTATGTCCGCTTCCGTCACTGTCCTCATATTTGATTACGCTTGAGGTACCACACTAGCTACTTCCAAAAACCTGCCCATTCCTGTCCTTGGGCCACTTCTTCTGTAACTCTGAGCAAAGGAATTAAGTTGAACTGTTCAAAAAGATGTATCCCACAAAATTTGTTCTTATGGACAAGTGCTCATCATCATCTCGAGAGAGAAGCTCAGCAGCCGATTACTATGTTGAAGCCCCACTTGAAAAAACTCCAAAAACACTTATTTTACTGCTCTCGTAGTTTCTTCCTGAAAAACGATAACACTGGTGTTTTTCACATGTGGTTTAGGTGCCGCTCTGTAGGTTTCTCATCTAATGTAAACACTGGTGTTTGGTTTTGTTGAAGACTTCCACTCAAAAGTGGTTTTGATATAATTTTGTTCAGAAGATGATGCCATTTGTATTCAAAGTAAAGTGTTAGATACAAGGATAACTCCTGTTTTGTTTCCTCAAATTGCTCACAATCTGACATCCCATGGAAATATTTTCTAAATTCTCTCTGCACTGTGTAAAATGTAGATACCCCGTTACTCATATTTTTATCGTATCCATACCTGCAGCAGGAATTTGTAATTGTAGTTAGCTGGTCTGCCTTTAAAAACTGTAGTTCTTTATTCTGATATTTACATCAAAAGTCTCCCCCCCGCCTCCCCTCTGCCATGAATCCATAGTCCTAATGAAAGTGAAACAATAGTAAAGATGAAGTGCATCCTGGGAGTTTCATGTGACTGCCGACCATTGGCCATGATCTGCACACTAGAAAAACAAACCAGGAGCACACTCTTAATCATCGTTTATTTTACAGTCAAAAACATGGGGCATCAAAAGCGATAGGGTCAACTGGAGATTTTCCAGTTTTTAAAACTAAAAGATGGCACTAATTCACTTATGTAGTGTAATCCAAAGTTGATGAATGGAAGCCCCATGGTCCTGCCTTAAGTAAGCCAAATTTAGAAATGAGGTTATTATGATAGAAATGTGGTTTTTGTGGAAAGGCATAGTTTGTTCTGTGTCCTGCTGTAGGACTGAAAATGGCTCATGCAAGATTATCCATCTCTCCATGCATCTGTCATACCATAGCATGCTTGATTGCCAGCATGTTAATTAACCAGCTATTGCATCTTGGCTGACGAATCTCAATGTTACTGTTGTGCTTCACTTGTGGTTATTTTTCCAGTCCTGGTTGTGATCACCTAGCAACAGAATGTACGTGCAGAGACTGCAACTTGACTTGGGAGTTTCCGTGCTTGATAATGTGGCCTCTGGCTTTTTGGGGGGATCTCATGCTCTTTCACTGCCAATATCAGGTTGTTCTGGCTCAGGATTGGTGGACTGAGAGAGTATTATTCAGATGCTCTAAATATAAACTGAGGTTTGTATTGCACTGAAGCTCTTAATAATTAAAGCTTTCTGAGAAAAAAAGGGAATATTATTTGGCTATTTGGTTGGCAGGATAAACTTGAAGGAGAGATTTGGGTTTATGTTTTGTAGCTTACTCATTCTTTTATGAAGAGCTTAAGGTTTTTGCGGTCAGCTTTGTAAACAGGCCTTAGAATTTTTAAATAGTTTATTAGTTATTTTTTATATTCCCCATGCATTAGCTGGTCTCTCATATTTAGATTGTCTGCCTGTATTGGAGCTTAGTTTTTTTTAATTATTATTTATTTATTTTACCATACAGTTACATTTACTCAATGCATGATGTGATTTGTTATGTTTCTGCAGACTGATTGTATGGTTGTTTTTGCTTTTATGCGTGCATAATGATGGATTCCTTGTTGGTTTGTTGTTCATTGTTTATTTCTGTTTGTTTGGTTTGGCTATACATATTTTATGGATAATGTTTTGTGTGTTTATGTGAGTTCTTGTGAGCAGCTGCTTAATGTTATATTTTTGAAAAAAAAAATGAACTTGTGTTATATTGCCTTCAAGTTGTGGTCTAAGTACATTTTCCAGAGATGTGTTTCTTTAAATTAAAATGAAACATCATTCCAAAATTAGTGAAGTTGAGAAACATAAAATAGAAAATATAAATTATCTATTAGCCACTAAGTCACTGTAAATAAATGATGTGTGTGCATATGTATGTATTAATATTTTCTAAGTCAGAAAGCTCTATAATTGTATCGTGCTGTTACATGCGTTTTGTTCCAGCACAACCACTCTGCATATCTCAAACTGCTGAGTGCCACACTCAAAAGTAAAAACAGTCTGATGAAATATTGTTGGATTACAATTTGCAGGCAATAATGATTGCCACCAATGGCAACGATAGCTGTTAACTGGGTGCTCTTTTGCGGGTGTATGTGCTTTTACCTGGCAGAATGTGTGTTTGCGCTTGGTGGGTGTAAGTGTGTGTGTGTGTGTGTGTTTAAGTGTGTGTTTGTGTGCCAGCCATCTAAAGTCCTTGGCCCTCAGCTGTACCTTAATTGATCCAGAGCCTCTGTTACCACCTTCTCCATTGAACTTGGCTCATTTGTTGTTAACCAACTTGTTGCTGGCCAAAGCCTCAAGAGGCATTTGAGATCTTAGACGTTACAAATTCAGAAGCACGTGGCATGCTGTTCACCACCCCCAAGCTCCAGAAAAGTCTTAGATTAAATTGAATGACTGGAGGTTTTGGAGGTCCTTGGAGTTGTTTATTGCCCCGAGGTGCTGTCCAGTCCTGTGTTCTCTGGAGAGCAATGGGGAAGAGGGAACAACGTGCCTTCAAACAATAGCAGTGACATTCATCCTGGAAACAAGAAATAAGCAATATTTAAAGCGTCACACAGATGACTTGCATATTATGCCGCCTTAAGGGTGCAGGTTCCGGAGCACCTCCTTGGCACATCTGAGATTTGGGTTCTTTTTGGTCATTTAGAGGGAAGTGGATAGTAGTGCTGTGGGTGATTGGGGAGGGGAGTCAGTAAAAAAGTTGCAGTTTTAACAGTAATAATTGGATTATTTTTCTCTCTCTTCTCCCTTTGGCCCTTAACCAGGGAAGAAGATTTCAAATTGAATTGGAATTGATTGATCAATTGTGGAAATGAATGTGAAACTAAGATTGGAACTGACTTCAGGTGAATTTGTGTTATAAATTGGATTGGATAACAACAATGTAATCTGTTATGCCTCAGCACTGTGTTTTTTTTTTTTTGTTTCCACTATGACCGCTTTGTCTGCAGTATGAGTGGATTGATTTTATATGAAATGAGCAGGTATTCTTGCTCAGGCTGATAACAGATATCATTGTACTATTTGCCTGTCATAAGCGCGCTTTTATAATAATGAGCAATTATGCTTTCCAACCCTTGTAGTATTGTAGCCTGTGACAGTGTCATACCCCGATATTACTGGCTAACTTTTCTGATGGGCAGCGATTAAAATAGAGCTGTTTGACTTTGTTCACAGACAGAGGAGAGAGGGGTTTGCGTCAGTGAGAGTATCGATTTTAAGATTTGTTTGTGAGCCCTCTCGAGTTTTATGACCTGCACACGTCTCTTGGGTGACGCCTGGGCAAGCCAGCATGACCAGCAGTGTGAGGGACGTCTAAATGCTCCACTTAATGGAAGCCACTGGCGAAAAGCCCCCCATCGACACCCTCCTTTCAGGCTCTGTACAGTGACCCAGGGCAAGGAGTTGCTGTAATCTTAATAATTATACTAATAACAGTAACAATAATAACGTATTATTGCTACTTAATAAAAACATGCAGTAAAATTATTATTATTATTATTACCCCTTCAGAATTCATTTCAGCATCCATAGTTATGAGCATTATAAGAATGATGAGAGTCTTGCAGACACACTTCATCATCCACAGCCCCCAGCCAAGTTGCCAGCCTTCGGCCCTCGGAGTGCAAATTTACGCTGCTTACCAGGGTACTGGAAGCAGCGTGAGATGAATTGCGATAACTTGAAACATGCGTCCAGACATGCAATGTCTATGGTTGATAGTGCTGAACTCGAAGCAAGTACAGACACTCCTCTACTTACGAATGAGTTACGTTCATATGTCTGAAAGTTTGTAAGTGCAGGAGCGTCTGTATGTGTTTCAACTTTGACCTCCCAAGTTTTGCAGCATAGAAATGTTATATGATGCACATCTCTAATTCTAAATGAATCAATCTTAATGTGATGTTT
>JAODKF010000116.1:1671051-1685761 GCA_026779585.1 Mormyrus proboscirostris
GTTCAATAATATATTGACTGTGTAAGCAAGCGACATTCAATTGTATAGGAAATATATTTCCATAATGTCATTAGTTTTGGAGAGCACCTAGCCCAGGGCACGTTGGCCAGAGTCGGTCTCTGGGCTGCTTCCCACCTGTAAGCAGCAATGGCTTCATTTCGTGCTGCTGACAGTCCAGTGCTGCAACTCGAACCCCTGCTATTCCGGGGTGCTGTTCTTTTTTTTTTTTTTTTTTAATAAGATCTTACGCTGTATATTTTTTATCACAGTCTCAATATCGTAGCAGCTCTGTGAAGGACAGCCCCGGTGTGAGTCTGCCGTGCTATAGGCAGAGATCTTACACTGCATCACAATGCCCCAGAGCCTGTCAGGGAAGCTTACAAGAACAACACTCTGCACCGTGTTTGGGGAAAAAAAGGGGAATGAGGTGCAGTGATCACCTCATTTCCCTGTTACCTCAGTTTTTGCTTTTTTTGGTATTATGGCTGCAAAGTTGGCTCTCCCAGTTAAAAAAACAACTGATGGTACAGTAGCAAATAGTCTTCCTGAATGCAGTCAGCAGGAGAAACCTAGTTTTCATGGTCTTCCACTCTTGACTGCATTTGTTTTTTTTATGCCAAAGTCAATATGCTTCAAGAAACTCATGAAAAAATAATAGACATCAACACCCAACTAAATTTTGGCAGAACTATGTAGACAGCAGTTTGTTTCCAGCCACAGACACTCAGTGATGAGCGGAGAACGAGGCTCTGGCCTGCTCCAGCATCCGGGTTTGCATCAGGGCGCCTCACAGTCCGGTGGCCAGGTCAGCGCTGCGCAGGGCGCGTAGCGGGAGCGAGGATGCGCCTGTCTGCGTGCGCTCTCAGCAGCTCTGCGCTCCACGGGCCCTGAGCTGGACTCCTAATGAGAGGATCGCCTCCATGTGGGAGGCAGGATGGCGCTTTCAGCAGCCAGCTATAGAGGAGGCTTCCTCTTCGCTGGAATCGGCCCAGTCCCGGTGCAGCTCGGCGCACTACAGAGCACGTTAGGGTGCGGGCTGCAGCTAGGTTCCTGTCTTAAAAAAAACACAGACATGTGACTGAATGGTTCCTGGTTGAGATTCTAGTAGGGGGCCGTTCTGTTGAGCTCTCTGGCAGTAGTGAAGTGCTTAACCTGAGTGAAAATGACCCTCTGTCACTAGAAGCACATTTTAAAGTGATATTAGTAATAATCATAATAGTACTAATAACCAGTCATCATAATAAACAGGTAATTATTAAAATAATGTATTATAAAATAATGTATTCTATGAAGAAAGACTGTACTTTGCATGTATCAAAAGCATGCAAAGAAAATGTCTTTGCACTATAATTTTTATGAACCTCCTGCTTGAGACTTAATAATTCAAAATAATTAATGCAAAATGGAAAACACTGAACTAGAGAAGTGTCAAAATGCAAATAGGTAACTAAATAATGTATAATGTGTTAATCGGATTTATGGTTAATTACCACTAAATTAGAAAGTGGTGACCCGTTTTTGACCACTAGGTAAGGAATCCCTGCTGGATTATTTTCTTTGTGTATGTTACAGGGATAGGCAGGAGCTGTCACGGTGTAACATTTAGGCGTAATTAATTAGCATGTAATCTGGCTTGAGAGGGAGGCTTTGTTTCTGCCTTAAATGTTTTATTGCATGGAAAAACAGATCCCTATGACTGTCTACTAATGTCCAGATTTCAAAAACTGAAATATGTAATGCGGTGCATTGCATTGGATAACTTTCTACCTGTTTTTTGTAGTGGGATGTAGTTCATCACATAAAGAATCACTTCAGATTTTGTTTTTTATTTCTTCCATCCATCACATTCCCATGTGAGATGTTTGCAGGACGTGGCTTCAATCAATCAGTTCCCTTCATGTTCCCCACCTAGCCGACGTGTTTGTCTTGGCATTTATCATCGCTCAGTGTTTGAGCTGTCGTTTTAAAAACAAGCTTCTCCCCACATCTGTGGAAGAGCCTTTGAAGACTAATCAGGGATGTGCTAAAACTGTGGGAACAGCATGAATACCAATGAAGGATAAACACGTAAATGAGTTGTGAAATAGAAGTTTGGTTCGTTCTCGTGCTCGGTAGCCAAAGCGACGCGATAGCAGTGAGCAGACAAGAACATTTTGCACACAGGAGAGGGAAAGCAGGAGGCTTTTCTAGAGCACTTATGTTGGGTCGCAAACAGCCTAAATGGAAGTGAGCCCTAGAGGGAATCCTGCTCTGAAGGTCCAAGCCAAGGATGATGTCATCATTGAGATTGTTCGGAGTCAATTACGCTAAAATTTAAGTTTCAGCGGCACTCTTCAATTATAGGAGATGGCGAGCGGGCGGGAGCGCCTGCACTGGATTGATTTGCTGTGAGTGGACATCTTGGCAAAGGCCATCGGAGACATGAAACTGAAGTAAAGGGTCTGCTGGCTCTTTCCAGGGGTTTTGTCACCCGGAGTTTACGGTGGTCCAGCTGAAGCCTCTTACCAAGCCATTGTTTTCGTCTTGCTTATATTCATTATGAGTGATTTCCAACATAAAAGTTTGCATTAATTTGGTGACTTGGAAACTATATGTTTTCCAGCAGCTTAAGTACCTTTGCACCTGCAAACAGGTCCTAAAAATTCTCATCTCAATTGGAGATGAGACCAATTCAGCTTGGACCAATTCACAAGATCACAATCAAACAGGTGGTAGAAATGTTTTTTTTTCTTTCAAAATATGCTCCAGTCAGCTATATAGTAAGTAGTATGGGTTCTCCACTTAGCTCAGCTGTTACGTTGTTTAACAGTTGTGAAATTGTGAGCTTTATAGTTGTTCAAGAAGAAGAAATTAGACAAATTGCGTTCTTCCTCCAACATTACTTAGTTCTAATGTTTTATCCATTAGTGTCTTGCTTTATGAGCGTAGAAGTTGCAATGGAAAAATCTTTGGTATTCTGCTTGCCCTCTACTTCTGTTACTTTATGCAGAAATAAATGTTTATCCAGTAGCTCGCTCCCCTCTCAGTCTTTGAATTAATCTTTTTCTCTCTATATTGAGATTTTCTTTTTCTTATTGTGTCATTAATTTTTCCTTCTTCGTAACCATTTAAAACAAATCTGCTTGGAGCCTTTCGTTTTGTTTGTACCTAAATGCCACATCCATCACTTTCTCCTCTTAATTTCTATTTTTGTCTCTCTCCTCCTCTGCTTGCCACAGCTTTTCCCTGATCGCATGTCACTGGCCTTTTCCTCATGGAGGCCAATCACCCACCGATGCTTTTGAGCGGGATGCTGTATGGAACCAAAGACTGATCATAATTGCACACAATTTGGGTGACCCTTAAACAAACGTTTAGACGGTGAGAATCCCTTCTTAGCTGCATGGTGGACATGATCTTCCGTTGCTTTGTTCTCTGAAATCCACCTGGGCCCCAGTATGAAAAGTCGCGCAGAGATTTTGCTCCCGGATCAGGTAGCAGTGAAGTCTTTGTTAGCAGCTTGCTGCAGGGTAGGTTTATGTGTGCTTTCATGTCGTCACCCCCCCCCCCCCCCAACCCCCTTCCTGCTGCCTCACATTTTTATGATCCGTCCTCCACAGCCCTTCACTGCATCTCGCTGACATTCCGGTGACCTCTCCAAGCTTTGCATAACCCTGGTCGCCACCCTTCCCCGGTACATGCTTTCCGAAACCTCCATACATCCGCTGCATTCGATCTCATTTATCTCTTCTGCCTGTAGTTTCTCCCTTCGCACTGGCCTGCCAGTTACCTGTCTCATTTAATAGCTGCCAATGACGGCGTGCGAGTCGGCGGACGTATTGCGCTCGACGGAGGCTCCAGCTGGCATTTGCGGAGAAGCCGTTTTGCGTATCGATTTGGAGCGTAGCCTTTATGAAGTCCACCAAGACCTCTTATGGAAACAATTAAAATGATGCAAAAGTATAAAATGAAGATCGATGCCAAATGCCAGTCGGCATGAGCAAAGTATATCGGTTGAATCAGGCTGCTGAACGACACGCTGATTGTGGAGTATCATGGAGGGAGGGAGATGGTCTTGTCAAAACCACCCTCCTTAACTTGTAAGGCTCCCATAGGGCATCACATTAATTATTATTACAAATAATGAAAGATATTAATAATTTATCAAACCAAGTTCACCAGTGTGGGGAGGGGATTATTTCATTCTTAGTGTCTATTTTTTAGCATCTTTTTTTTTTGCAGGCTAACAGATATTGAGATACTATTTTAATGAGATGTTATTTGAAAAATAGGATTTAGAAAGGATTTACAATTGAAATGAATAATAACAAATTAATACTTCATCAGTTGCTTCAGTGCACTGTGTCTGTAATTTAGCACGTTTCATTCAGTTGATGTATTCGTCAGGATGTTGAGTGGCCGATACCTGGGTAGAGTTGCTTTTATTTTTAATTGGAGAATGAGTCTTTTGCAGATGTGATGGAACTATGCAAATCTCCATAACTCTGCATCGCAGCAGGTGTTCCTTTTTGCACACTGATTTGAGAAGTTTCTTTCTGTTTACTCAGAAAAACAACAGCCAAGTAGTAGCTCCTAATCACAACGCGCCGAGCCATTGGCCGGCATCCCCCAACACGAGGCACCTCCCCGTGGAGAGTGTTTGTGAGGCAGACAGTGGCATAGGGTGGTGGGTGACACTGCACCTGCCCGGGGCTAATGCGCTCGCCACCCCTGTCCGCAGGGTGTGCTGCAGGTCAGCTTCTGCCTCTTTACAGGAGAATGCAGAACAGAACTGCTGTCTCCCCAGGGCTGAATATCGAGCGGCTTTCAGGTGCTGGAGCCACTGCTGCTGACAGCTGTCAGTCACCACAGGTTGGCTTTATCCATCTTTGTGTCCATGTTGGTATTCAGGGTTTGGCTTCACGGTCAGACAGAAATAGTGGGAAAGACATGTGACCAGACAGGAAAAAAGGGCAACTGGTTCTTTGTGCTGTGAAATGGAGACTGACTGGGGGATTGAAACTGGAACCACAGCTGAGTGCATTTGTTTCCCACTTAGTTTCACTTAGTTTGCCTGTCAGTTTGGCCAAAAAAAATCAGGTTCAGGTGATTCAGTATATTTACTGTAGCAGCTCTCATAAGAGATATTATAGGGTACTAATTCAGAGCAAGACTGCAGGCTGTTTGTACTCGGTCATCCCCTTTAACATCTGTCTACAAAGGGTTCTGATTCTCTGGAAGCATAATCAACGCCTACCTAATCCCAGTAGCCTACATTGCATTGTGAAAGTACAAGAACTTTTAAACCTTGTGGAGTCTCTTGATGAAACTTCTTCATTTTATGGGTACAGAGATAAGAGGACCAAGCAGGTGACCACCTCACACAGTAACACCGGCACAGAGATCAAAGTCGGCGGCTAGAACCTGGAATTAGTCAAAGCTGAGAAATAGCTGGGGTCAGTTGTCAGAGATGAAGGCTCCAAGCCAGAGATCCTTTCAAGAACTTCACAAACGATAACGGTGCTGTCAAGACTGAAACCAATTTGGAATGACAAAGAAAAAAACATTTCTGTCAGGTCTCAAGTTGGGTTGAAGTGCATCCTGGTCATCTCCATATTTCTATATGTATGCAAAGTCTGGGCTCTGACAGTGCTCACAAAAAGGGCTCTGAAAATGAGATGTTTTGGGAGAATGTTCCACATCTCTTACCAAAATCATATTGCCAATGAGGAGGTGCACAGAAGAGAGGACTGTATAAAGAGCACCTGTCAGCCATTAAAAGGCATGAACTAATGTGCCTGCATCTCGCGGTCGTCAGCAAAACCCGCATGCGGGGGGCTGCGAGAGGGGAAAAGAAGCGATCAGGAAGACGCCATAAAAAGTGGGCAAGACGGGATTTCATTTACGGCCGAGGATACAGTCAGGCGGTGCTCGCTGGCGAGATCATCAGGGACGCCCCAGTGACACCGGCAGTTTATGGAATGAGGATGAACTGACACGGGCACTCTAGGTGCAGGTTAGCCTCATAAGTTCTGCATTTTCACCATAGGAAATGATAAACGAGAGTACATGGATTGATAAGACCTAGTGTACCAAAGTGTTGGGGAATGTACTGTCAGAGCCGGGACTGCAGATGCTTCCAGTCCAGCTCTACATGAAGGAATTACTAGGAATCACTAGACGTGTGAACGGTTGTTTTTTTTCCCATGCATTTATGTTTGTCTACTTGATTTTTATTTTCCTTTCATTAAGTCCAAGGCAGACTTGGTGAAAGGTTTGACCCTGAGGTTTGTGGTATTGTGGTTAGTCTATCACTATTAATGCCTGTATGTTTTCAGTAAAAAGCGATGGAGGATTGACTGTCTGTTTCCTATCTGGCTCATTGTTGGGTGAGCTTGTGTGTGTGTGTGTGTGTGCGTGTGTGTGGGCATGCCCGTGGCGGTGTGCGTGTGGGACGGTAAGCGCACCAATATATACGTTAGTAGTTATAAAGTGAAGGAATGCATTCAGTACATGGCGTCCCTTGAGACAATCCACTCCATCAACAGCTGCCTTGTCGACTTTCGCCGGCTCTGCCATCAGTGTCTCATTCAGTCTCTCCCGTTTCAGATGAACACGGACATTTGAAAATATACCTGCCCAAGAAGCTGCTGGAATGTCTGCCGAAATGTTCCTCGCTGCCAAAGGAGCGCCACCGGTGGAACACCAATGAGGTAGGGGGCACTCTTCGGCGTTGCGTGGTCGGGGCCACCAGTGGGCGCTGTCAGCTGAGTCGCAAAGGCAGCCCGCCCACATGACGCCTCCTCTGAGTTCAGGGGAAGGTGGAGGGAGCCCCAAACGAGCCCTGCTCTGCTGACGTGGTTCATCCCGTGCACACATGTCTGTTTCTTCTGCAATAGTCCTGGGTGCGTTGCCTGTTCCCCCAGTGGGATGGGGGACACTTTCATGCTCCTAAATCCCAAAGAAAGCCACAGAGATCCAGTATACAGTTAAAACCTCATCTATCCAGATCTATTTGCAGCAGAATGCTGACAAAGAATTCATTACGCGGTGGAAATACCACGATCAAATATCCTTTATCCTTTATTCCCTTAAGGTCGATTTGGGAGATATTTCAGTTTTTGTTTGTTAGTGAGTGTGAGTAATAAATCACTTTGTGGTCCCAGGAGGTGACTGGTTAACCTGCCATTTCATAACTCGAGCGAATGTTCCCTTCAGAAAAAATATACATGTATCAAGGCCACATAGCGGAATTAGGAGCTAACCACCAAAGAGGGATTTTAGCCGTTAAATAAAATGGTGCAGCATTGGCTTGCATCTGTGGAAGAAGATTTCTCACCGTGCCTCAGCAAGGGATAAATGTGGAAATGGGTTTATTGGTGATTTAAGGGTAACTTACCTATTTATAAAGTCTGCGGTTAGCTCTTGGGCATCTATTACGTTGTATGAGCAGTGTAAACAGGGCATTACACCTAAGTATAAGCCAATAGATTCCAACCGCTCTAGCATCTTGCATAAATAGCTTTTTTGTAGCTTTTTTCCCTGTATGTGTCATCTTATACAAAGAAGAAGCTTTGTTTCAGCCGTCCTTGACCTGTAGGCCGACTCTTTCGAATGAGTCCATTTCTTTGTTTCATTTCACCCACTTTATCATTTAATGGAAATGAGACGATGGCCCTTGATCCCCACATTTTATTTGTCATTCACGTTCGGTCTGTTATGCGGTGTAGCACATTCCACGTGGGAGCAGCAAGCGATTGGAACTAAATATTATTTAGCTGCTTAAAGCTGCAGGGATTTTAAATGATTGCTATAGCGAGGTTTCTCCAAGGAAATTCATGAGCTTCTAGAAAAAGGCGCTGCATTTTTAATACGAGCATTCGCAATAAAGCACACAGTCTCAGCACATTAACTGGCAGGCAACAGTATCATCAGAGGACAGGAAACAAAGTAAAGCACCGGCCGTCTTTGTAATTCCTAACTTCTTAGCGGCGTTCCTTCCTCTTTTAATTAATAACAGCCTCCTCTGAAACGTATTAAAGGGGAGGAACTTTAAAGCTGGAGGACTGTCACAAATCCCTTTAAGAGGGCCGGGGGGAAATAAAAAATAGCGGGTGCATCCCACATCATAAGTCACTTGTCACACTTGTGTTGGTTACCCCCTGCCGAAACCAAGGAATGACAAATTCGAAATGTCCCGCTTCAATGGTACGTCTATGTTTGCTGTTGATTCCCCCTCTTTGATCTCGGCTTCAGAAAGTTAGTGACCAGCATTCTGCATGTAGTGACCAGCTTTCTGTGGTGAAATGTCATATATGGATTTGAACATCGTTACCATAAGAGCCTTCAAACAGAGGTTTTCGCTGATAGTTTCTTCCACTTGTTATATAGAAGCGTTTTTTTTTTTTAATGGGTGCTTGATGTATTTTCTTTTTTACTGGTTTTGAACATAGATGTGCATAGACGGCGGGTCACATTGGCGGTGGGATTCCGAGCAAAGCAGACATTTTCAGCAGCCAATAAAGGGGTTGTTTAACCACGCGGCACCTTTGTTCACAGATTAACCTTCAAGCAGCAGTTGCCGGGATGCGCGTCCCTGGGGGCGGATGGGGGAACGTGGCCTCGCCCCTGACACTTGGGCCTTCTTCTGTTTGCCACAACACCTCCGTGACTCGCTAGGAACGGATGAGAAGGGCAGGGGGCAGCTTGCTCTGCTGCTGCATGCTGGAGCATTTGAGCGTTTTAAAATCCCCATCTATTTATTTACTTTTACTGACTCAAAAATGATAAAGCGCATACAATGCTGAATTCATGTATCGTAGTGTCGACTTAGGGTCGACTCGGATCTGCGGTGCCTTAAAGTCAAGGGAGATAATGGTGGGATGTGTAGTCAGGAGGTGTTCGGAGGCTGGAATTTTTTTTTTGATAAATCAAACGTTATAGCTCATTTATTAATTTTGTTTGGAATCTAAATGGTAATTGTCAGTTGACTTTCTGCAGCGCAGTCAAATATGTGATACCTTTGCGGAATCCCAAATAGATTTCGGAATTCATGCTCGCATGAGATTTAAGCATAACATAAGGATGAAGCCTGCTGTCGTGTGTGTGCATAAAGTAGCCTATTTGCGCTGATTCGGAAAGTTCCCGATCTTGCATTTTAATAACCGCATCAGCGACGGAAACGTGTTTCCAACCGAGCCGTGCCTGATGGCAAAATGAAAGAGGGGTCGCTGGAAGGCCACAGGTTTGCATAAAGGCAAAGAAAGCATGGCCGAGCAAGGCCTTTCAGTGGAGTACGCCAATGGTGGACGGTGGCATGGGTGGCAGCGAAGTGGCGGTCCCTGCTCACATGGCCGGGATTCTGACACTCCCGAGTCACTCGAGATGAGCGGCAGAGGGCGAGCACTGCTGATGGCAATCTTTTAATGTGTTCCTCATTCTCCCAATGCCCTTGTGTGCATTCACAGGCAGAAGTGTGCACAGGAATACATCTCGAGCATTTGCTGGAAAACGACACGAGCCGACGTGACGAAAATGCACGTGCTGGCGGGGGCAGGAGGCGGCATGACTGCAGCTCAGAGCTTCTCCGACACATGCAGGCCGCTCTGTCGCATGCAGGCCGCTCTGTCGCATGCAGGCCATGGCGAACGGATTTTAGATGATCTAAGGCAGAAATCGCCGTCATGAGCTGATCATTTATTTAGTAGACACCACTGGAACTATTCAGGTTTGAGTTCTCAACACTGAAGAAATGACAGTATGTTAAAAAGCATTATTAAAAAAGATTTTCTTTGAATATCTTTTTTAACACATCTACAGCACGGTAACAGTGGCTTCTTTGATTAATTTGAGGTGTTTGGGTGGCTGTGCACAACGTTACCTTTGAGATTAGATGAAAACAAGAGCAGATATGTGCCTGTCTGTTTCCTCGTAGTTGACATAGGTGGCAGACAGGCTTACGGCGCTACCTTTGTTGCGCGTCCGTGAGCGTGAGGTGTGTGTACGATAAACCAAGGCACAGATCCCTTCAGGAGGCCGCTGCCCCAGATTCTTCTCAGGTCAAAACCAGCGGGGTCTATCCCTTCAACGTGCTTTGGCTAAGGTGACCGTTGCAGTTTGCTGAGCATTTACTTTGAGATTTTACTCTCTTTTTTTTTCCAGGAAGCAAACAACACAGGGGTAACTTTAATCTGGGGGGTGGTCAAAGCTTTAGAGTTAAAGGCAACAACCTCCAGCCAAACCCCAACTTCACTGTTCGCCTTTTTTTTCCAGATGGTTCCATATTTTTTTTCTTCTACAAGGTCTCTCACAGTATATTTTCATTTCAACATGGAAAAGCAAAAAAGTTGGCGAGAAATAAAACGCAAAAAAAAAAGAAAAGAAAATGCAATAAATTTCTGCTTTGACTAGAAAGCGGCGATTAGAGACTTTCTGGCGTTTTGAAGTGCCCGTCGGGGCTGTGCTGATTGTACTGGTCCTTCCACCTCTGTAGTGTGGGCCAGCTGGGCATTTGCAGTCTCCTCTGCTCTGCCTGCACGCCGCGTGCTCATACCGGGCTCTGCTCCATCTTCCCCACGGCTGCCGGAGCTCACAGCTCCCACTGACGCACTCCTCTTCCGTCATTCACTTCAGAGCCTAATAAGTAATCATTTATAATTACTTTTCTTTTGCTTCACTAGAATATATTGAATTCATGGGATTTGGCACCTCCCTTAGAGGAGTGACTGTCCCATAATGCCGTGGGGCCAGGCCCTCTGCCGTTTGCAGCGTTCCTATAATATGAAGCGTTTTTCTCTGAGATTTGGTCTCAGATTAAAAATCCAATGGAATCATTGAAATAAAGAGCATGGCAATGGTTGACATTCAATTCCTAATCAATAAGTTTGCCCCGGTTGCATGGCAGTGGCTGAGTTAATGTGATGACCTGACTAAAGAGGCGCTATCACTGCTCACTAGCTGCTCGGTAGAAATGTGCCATATTGGTAACAAGGCTGCTTATTCCATTGTCCAGTGAAGAGCAGCCGAATAAGATGGAAGCCCGCAGACATGAACACACCTTGCTCACAGGACCAGCCCACCGTTTAGTGAAAGACTGAGAGTCCGTGAGCCTTGGCTTTTAAAACACTCGCCCTGACCTCTGACACAGGTCAGAGAGGTCAGAGGTCAGGACGGAGAGCTAGCTTCCTGTCTGGGTACCATCAATGAGAGTATTGACAGTTAGCTGAATGTTAAACACAGGGGACAGATGCCGGCCACCAGTCACGCACTGGTCATGTGTTGATATGGGTTAGTTTACTGCCCCATCATGCATTGCGGTTCTGATCCGAGATGGCCGGGTCATGAGGTAGAGCAGGTAGTACCTTCTATAATATTTTGACATTATATTATGAAACCAGTAACTTTGAAATAAGTTAAATACTAAAATTGTATTGTGGTTTAAAACACATTTTCTGTCTTCACTGGAAAAAAATCACTCTTGTAATATTGTAGAGTGTATTATGTTCTTACCCCTTTTTTGCCACTAGCCACCACTGGGTTCGATTGGTAATGTCAAACTAGTGAAGTGATTCCAAGAATTAAATGTGTGGAATATTAATTAACATATCATATCTCTAGTTATTCTATTTGTTAAGGTAATAGTAGTCATTCTCTCTCTCTCTCTGTGTCTGTGTCTGTCTGTCTGTCTGTCTGTGTGTGTGGGGTGGGGGGGCTGTAACAGAATTCTCTCCTGTGTCTCGTTTGTATAATTTGCACGTCCTGCAGTGCTGTGCGACTGTGTGTTTCCTCCTCCTGTAATCATCAGGACATGAAAAGCTCTGTGCTGCCTTATCGGAATGGCACGGTGCCCATCATGTGATCCTCCCGTAGCCGTGCAGGCCAGACGGTCTCCATGAGAGACCCTCGCTGCAGGAGGTCCAGCCCGCATCTCCCATTGAGAGTTACGAGGGGGCTCATTGTTTTGCTCCTGACCTTTTGCTTCTCAGCGGCGATGTTGCCGTCCTTCCTGGGCAGTGAGGAGCTGCAGCAGCCGTAAAGCACGTCCCCCATATCGCTGCAGCAAGGCTAACACTGCGACAGCTATTACCCTGGGAAAACGCTGCCTGAATATTTACGCAGAGTAAACAAAACAGAGCTTAATAGTGGTGAATGCCATGGTAATCATCAAACGGACTCTTGGGGGACAAGCTTGACTTTCTTTGTTTTTCTCTCTTTTTTTATTCTTGTTTTATGTCTCCTATGATTATTTGGAGGAGAATTGTATTCTGTGATTTGTAATGTGTATCAAAATTTACCCCAACAATTCTAAGGAGCCTTGAATAAAATAACATGGGAGGGAGAGAGCGAGTGAGAGAGCCAGTGAGAGAGAGGCCTTTTCATAGAAAAACTACCCTGTTGCAATTTTTGGAACCAGTCTTGAAAATCAGAATAGATGTTTTTTTTTGTGCCAGAGCTGGCACAGTTATTTTTTGAATTTTTGCTGTGTGATGTTCAGAGGATATTTTGGGAGGCTGCATTCTGTGGAAAGCCGTGTCCTTTCGGGTTTTTGTTTTATTTATATGACAGCTAAATGTTTGCTGAACTTAAAACAACTCATTGGCTCCGCTTCAGGTGACTAAAAGAAATCAGAAAATCTGAAATTCATTTAACAGCTTTAGTTAAGTGGTGTCTTTGGAGAGCCAGAGAAGCCGTCTGACCTTAGGAGCACCAGCCCAGCGCCTTCATTCCTGTTGACAAAACATGCACGTACCCAGAGTCAAGTTGACAGCCGTCCGAATGTGTAGGTCTTCGGTGAAACTTGGCCCGATCACGTGCCCAGGCTTAAACTTTTAATTTCTCCATGTTCATACCTCTCAGTGTGAGTAGAGAGTGCGCTTTACCTGTAATGGCATTCAGGAGAGCACCGCACTTAATCGCATCCGAATGTGGACGCTGTCATTGATAAATGTGCTCAGTAAGTGGATGTTTTCATCACTTACTGACAAATCATCGTTCCAAACCGTCCACTTAGGGGTAGGCGCACCCACAGCCTGTGTTATTGCTTCCCTGGCTAGTCTTTTTTGTTTATATTTTGGCATTTTGGCGCTACCGTCTTCCAGGAACGCTGTGTTTGTTTATATTGTGTAATCAAAGATGCATCAGCCCCCGATTCCACACAATTGGGCCCTGGTGAGTATGTTCGTTAGTCTGACAGCTTCAGTTTCTCCATTGTAACTTCTGACACTCAGTGCCAACTGCCCCCGCCCACTTTACGTAAGCCGCTAAATATACACATGAATTAGCTGAACTGTTTGGACCATTCCCCGGATTAACTATTTTTTTTTTTTTTTTTTTTTTTTAAGGATTAGATTAATGCTGATTAGATTGATTGATTGTATTATTCAAACTAAAGAACGTAGTGTCTCGTGTTTTACATTTTTGAAACGAATGTCATTTTTTAAACAAATTTGAAAAGCATTTATGTTGTTTGTTGTGGAAATACTTTGTTCTGTTTTACCTAATTGAACTTAACTCTGTTTTGGTGAAATGTTGATGTTCATTTGAGCACCTGTCTTAGAAGACTTGAACTTGAGATGACATGTTAATTAAGATAGCTCCTTCTAAACGGAAAATGCTCCTGGTGTTCATTAACTACTTCTGGGCATTCAGCAAAACCAAAAGGTCATGTTATTTATTTATTTATTTATTTATTTATTTGTTGCCGTCCTTGGGATGTGAAACACGGCACCATCCACATACCAGGCTAATGTCAAAATCTTCCCAGATGCCTGTAGTTCCTCTCCCAATTTTTTTTAACCATACTCAGGTTTTCTGGCTTATTGTTTTTGTCAGTGATGGTTAATAGATTACATCATAGTTGATTTCTGCAAGTTAAAATGTCAACCGGGAATGTCATTTCGAGTGGAAATAATGGTAGGCTGGCTTTTAATTGAAGCTGATTTTATTATATTTCAGAAATAGTGTCTTGTATTTGCTTTTTTATTTGATCTATTATGCTTAGTTGGCGGACGTTGTTTGTCATTTAGAAAAAAATGCCTCAGATAGAAATCAATACTCCAAAGAGAAGACAGTCTCTTTGACAAATATCCAAACATGACTTAAAAATTCAGCAGGGAAGGCCCAAATCATCCTAAATGTTTTAATTTGGATCCACCTTTCGGGAAGTTAATTCCAGCCCACGAAGGAGAAATCATTTGATGGCAGCGGACGGCCGCTGACGGTGACAAGGGCTGGGACACGGTGGCGTGATGGACAGTGGAGCGCTTCTGTTTTCATAAGCAATTTGTTACATAAATCAGCAGCCAAGAATATATGTTTTGCATAAGTGGGCAGCTGATTAATCTGAATTGAATGACCTTGATGGATCATTCCGGAGAGGAAAAAACTGGTGCTTTGTAAAAGGGGGTGGGGGGCTTTTGGTCTGAAATAAACCCTTTACCTAATGTTTTGAGGCTGCTGTGAAGATCCTGTCACATACCTGCCAGAATGAGCCCATAGGAGTCCAGTGGCAGATGAGGAACTCTCAGTCCTCCTCCCCTGGATATACAGCACCTAGACAACAGTACCCCCCCCCCCCCACCCTGCTAAATTCTTATGACAGGAGTGCCTGTTCAAATATGACCTCTGTTGTAGCAGATACAGGTCACCTTACCTCCTGTGGGAACTTCTAAATTGAACTCAGTTTGTGTGCCTTCGACTTTATTTCCTACACCTGCCCCCCCCCCCCCCCCCC
>JAODKF010000116.1:1685766-1713043 GCA_026779585.1 Mormyrus proboscirostris
CCCTGTGTGTCTTTTTTCCTTTTTTATCCCATGACACGTTCACTGGAGTGCAAAGTTATTCAGGATGGAGAAATGGATTTCTACCTTTCTGCGGCTGGGTCAGCCTCTTGCGCGAGTACATTGTAATAGACTTTTGGTTTATTTGCTAGATAAGAGGAATGAGCACCTGATTGCGGCTCTTTATGCATATGCATGCCTTGGCAGACGCCTTCGTCTTGCTGCTCTCACTGCTTCGCAGAAATAATAGAGACAAGGTTTGCCTGGGGGGGGGGTGGTGGCAGGGAGGGAGGGGTGGGGAGGGGGCAGGGTCGGTGGCCACGTCTCCTCAAGACTCAGGGACTGGTGATGGACGTTGGGGCTGCTTAATTATTTAATCGCATCGATTTCTATCGGAGCCTTTGCAGAATATGCCCTGTGCCACTGGACATTCCTGTAAAGTAAAAGAAAAAAAAGAAAACCACTATAACGGGAGAATTGCTGAAAGAGGCAATTCCCTGTCTCTGTGTTTCTATTCTGTGTTCAGAGACGCGGGCTGCTTTGAGTGCCGCGATGAGATGAGGCGAGGTGATTTCACAGCGCCTTCTTAATGACTCCTGTGAGTTTGATGTGTTGCCTAGATTATTTTCTTAAAATAAAAACACTGCTCCTCTCAGTGTCTCTCATATTATCAGTAGCATTCTTCACTCAGCGTCTGAGTGTTACTGCCTCTTAATAACGATGATCGTTATTTTTTTAATTCTTAATAGTATATATTATCATACTTATCTACCTTTATAAGCTGGATCCTTTTCCTTGGCCATTTTAGGCTTATTTGTTAGTTGCTCATGTTTTGTTTGAGTCCCATACCCCGATCCAGCAGCCATTCAGGACGGCAGACAGGCTTCAGCTGCCTGCCTGCCGGTCGCTTGGCTCAGCCACACACCAGGAGCAGGGACTTTCCTGGGGCCCCTGAGGAGGACGGCCCGGCCCCGCAGCGTTTCCTCAAATTGAGCTGCAGATCTTGTCTCTGCAGACTTTAAACGAAGCCCGCTCTCGCACACTGGACCCGGTGCTCTTTCTATTCCTGGTGGACGTCTCCTTAAGTGCGCCAGGGGAACAGCGTGGTGGAGTAACTTTAAAAGGGACCGTGGAATTGAACTTCAAGAGGTGACATGCTGAATGTCACTCTCTCCCTTAAGGTGCACTTCTTGAGCATCAGCCTCCTACTGGCTAAGCAGGGGAATTGCATCAGAACTAGCCTGCTCTGCAGATTTGCCATTTTCTCTGTTCTTCTGAGTGTGGCTAGAACATTTGGAACAGAGTCCAATCGGAATAACGATCCATTGGCTCTGGGCTCCAGCTGCATCCGCTTGGATCCCAGCCTGTGAAACAGCTCCCTCCGTGATCGACAACTCGGGGCTTCATGATGCAGATTTGTTTGGGCTTTCTCTAGTAACACCTCATTTAATTGTCAGCCTTGGAAAACTGGAGTTGAAACCTATAATGATGCATATTTGTTGTCTGTTAAATACCTCATTCAGCGTCACTGTCATGGCGCCTTTATACTCGTGAAAAAGCCACTATTGTTTAAGCCCTCAAAGCTACGATCTACAAGTTTAATGGGTAGATCTCTCTCTCTGTCTCTCTCTCTCTCTCTGTCATCCGGGCGTCTTCATCACTGCCGGCAGCCGTCCTGTCTGTGGTGAGCCCCGGTAGCTGCTTAGCATTTCCAGAGCTGGCCCAGATTTTACAGGATGAGCAGATTGCTCTGACATGTTTAAGTGCTGGTGCTGGACCGTTACAGGGGAAAGCGCGCCCAACTCTGCGGTTTTCTGATATCGCGGGGGGACTTTTCCTGTGTTGTAGGATAGCTGTAACAAAGGCTGACAGTGTTCAACAGCATTAAAATATGTTCAAGACTTAGATGATTGATGCGACAGTGGCTGTACCGCTCTCCTGATATGTGTAACTTTAAGCGGTTCTTCCTCTAATGTGCCTCATTATGGGAAACCTGGCTGCTCGTCTTGTCTGTCCTTCCTCCGTGTGTCAGACTGCATGTGAATCCTGTAGCCCTGTGCTTAATTTCCGCTCCACCTGGGACTCTCCGTGGCTCCCTGTGCCACACGCACGCAGACACTGGGAGCTACCCTAACACTCGGTCTGGCTGACACCGGCAGATTCGGCAAGACTGAAAATTTATGCCTGTGGCCTTACTGTGGCAGAATGGCAGTCCCTGACTGAGGCCCTCGAATGCAGACGGCTCCCCCCTGCCCTCCCCCCTCCCCCAAGCGAAACGTGAACCTGAATTGTGAAAAAGCAGGATGTCTGAATTATCAGAAAGTGGGATAAACAGGAAGTCAGAGGATGGGGTTGGGACGGGATGATGTCTCCAGCCTCGCCTAATTTCTGGCATAGGATGGGGTGAACCCCCCCACTCCTGTTAAACCCCTAAAGTTTGCTGCGTCTGCAGTGCAGGACTGGGCCTCTTGTTTGATTGCCCCCATTGAGTCCAATCCCCCCCCCAATCAGCTTGTCCTTTAGCGGGAACATTGGCGCTCCATTAAAATTCCGCAGCACTTCCTTTCTGGTGAATTTATATGTTTGTGGGGTAATTTGCAGCCCCGGTAGTTCGGCTGCCATGTGCCTCTGGACATTTCTCAAAGTCGAGTTTATATAATTAGCAAGCGCTCCGAGCGGCTCGTCAGCTTCCAACAATGCAAAGGTTAGCGCTCCTGCATCTGGGCCCTGGCTCCTGCTGCCTGTGTGGGGACCTTCTCGTGCTCATGGGTATCAGCAAACCCCTGTGCACCCTTTCAAGGCTTTGTAATGGAAAGAAGAATGATCCAGGACCCAACAGGATAATCATGACCTTCTTTGACCTTGTCTGCCGTTGTGGTGGCTACTGTTTCATGGTTTATGTGCAGGCTAACTGCTGATCCTTGACTGCCGAATGTAGCATGGATTAGTAACAAGCTCCTTTTTATTTCGGGAATAGAAAAGTCTCTGTGTCTGTCCACGGGCGTCTGTTTTTGAGTATCAAAAAAAAAAATGTTCATTTCTGCTCAATTAAAAAGCAAGGAAAAATATGGATGCAGGTTTTTTTTTTCCCCCCATCATATTTTTAATCAAAGTATCATTGCTGGGACTTATTCAATCTGGAGTAACAGCACTGCTTCAGGCTGGAGATGATACATGGATGAACGCAGGGTTTAATAATTTCCTCTACCCAACACGTCATGCATTGAGAGATGAGTCATGCAGGCGGCACTTTTCTAATCACCTTCGTTTTTGTGTATGAAGAGAATTTGTGTGCATTATACAACATGCTCTGATCTCAGAGCTGTGTTACCATGTAAAAGCGTGCAGATTCTCCCCTGCTCTTGGCCTTTCAATGATCCTTATGCTGCCATAATTAGATATTGCATGTCTAAGTATATCTCTGTGTGGGCGTGAAGCGGATTTCATCATCTCGCATGAAAATTTAGTTTTATGAGCAACGAAGAAAACACAACAAATGCAGGCTGTAAAAATAAGGGCTGGATTTGTAACAGAACTATCAAAATTTAGGAAGGGGGTTCAAGCGATGAACAGGAGGATGGTGGCAGCCATTTTTTATTTTCATAAAAGGATTTTCATTAAAAGCCATGCCTTTCCCCCTTCGCTTGTCTCCGCTGTCCTGTGAGGTGCCTTCATGTCACATCAGACGCAGAGAGACATGTCTTCATTAGGTGTATTTGTGAGTCATTAATCTGTTCACATGATCATCGGGAGAAGCAAGCTTCTCACAGACTGCATTAAAGACTGTAAATTTAAATTCCTGTGGCATTTCACTCTCTGGCATATGCTTTTGCCTCGGATGGCATTGGGTTGAATTGGGAGGAAACCAGTTGCTGTGTATTCAACATAAATTCCTCTGTGGTCTCCCACTTTCCGTGTTCAGGCAAACACTCCGATTTATGCTCAAAAGTGACATTCTCTCACGGGAGCACAGGTCTACTTGATCTGTACGTCACTAATGATCAGTAGAGGTGCCATGTGCATTTACGATTTACACGAGTCCTTGTGGGAGGGGAGATGGCACTGTATACTAGGCTTTAAGCAAAGGAAGTACCTTTATTAAGGAGAAATAAGAAATGTCAAATGAGGTTGAGGTCCCTTTTAAACAAGCAAATAAATATTACTGAAAAGTCCCCAATACAGCAAGGAAACACAAAGATAGCCAGATGGTAAAACTGTACTGTATTACAGACAGGGCACACACTTAGCTCTCAATCCCCTCGCCCTTCGAATCTACCCAGTTGGCTCCATTTGTCTGGACAAGTCCAGTCAGTGTTATCAGGACCAGCTGGACTTAATTAGCAGAAATGCCTGTTGGCATGAGGTGGATGATCAATCGCCATAGCAACGTGAAATCACAAACCCCTAGCCCCATGCTCCCCCGAGCTCACAGTATCCATTGCCGATTTTTGTTGCATAACATACTTACCATGTTAACACAGTACTTATTGCGTTCTCCTGCAGCTCAACAACAATGCACTGGGTATTTATATTCTTAGAACAATTTTTTATTTAATTCTCCAGTAATATAGTGAGATATTCCACCCTTTGACTGCAATTCTATCATATTGTGAATATGATTTACTACACAGAGAATATTGCTCAAAAACTAATCCATATTTGTTGTGACAGGTCAGACTTTAAGATGAAAACGGTTCCTGATTATGACCTTGCGGGCTGTAATCAGTGGGTTTCAGCATCTCTGATGCATAACAGATTTCTTTGGTAGACTCATTTTTAAAGTCCTTGTGTAGTTCAGGCCAGCCCTGCAGTAATTTTTCAATTTGTCTCCTAGGCTTTATATACAATAAATTTGTATTTGTATCTAAAACCCACTGTGATCACTCCACTGTTTGTTTTTGTTTACGTTTGCATTTGATCGATGTGAATTGGGGGCACATCCTGTGAATTCTTGAACCCCCCCCTAATTACAGCTGGCCAGTAACAGAATAAACAAACAAAATAAAGAACAAACTTCTTTTCCCGTATGATTTAATTATATTTTAGTTGCCTGTCCTGAAGCCTCCTTTGAACAAGGTGCCTGATGTAATAACCCTCTGAATCAGCACAGAGGCTTCATGTTCATGGTGTCCATTAGTCAGCTGTTTTCTGTTGCTCTTCTAGTTTGTTTGTTTGGCACTTGATCGAAAATATTGTGACTGTTTAACTTTTCCATGGAGAAATTTTCAATTTTGTTTGCAGTTCTGTTTTTGTTGTATTAAAAAATAACTGTGTTTTGATAATGATTAGTACTTATAATTATGATATAATTAATGAAAATAATTTAATAAAATACAATTAAAATTTAAATAGTGATGTAAATTGTAGCCCCCTTAGGTGTTCATTCACATTGCTTTGGTCCAGTGGTTGGTGGGTTTTCGCAAAGGGGGCGGAACTTCATGCAAAATAAGGGTCCAAAAGCTGCACGGATGCAGGGGTGCTCAATCCCGTAACGATTAAAATAATTATGCAAATGAGCACTCATTTGCATGGGGTGAGGGCTTTTCTCCCCTTTCAACAAGAAAGATTAGGGTGTCCTTGACTGGCCTTCCCTGCCTGCTCACTTGGCAACACTATGAATGAAGAGGCTATGAAACCAGTTCAGGCATTAATTATTCTTCAGACTGATGGGCCTGCAGTTAAATGTCAGGATGCAGTTAGTCGTTTATCTGCGTGTCTGTATCTGTGGTTGTAACTCAAACATTAGTTGCCTAACGAGAGGCCGACAGTCTAGAAATCTGGTCGTAATATATTGGTTAACTTTTCAAATGTAGTATGAGCGTATGTGATATACATGGACATGTATAGACTCAATACATTTACACAAATGAAATATCCAATTGTAAATGCAGGCGATCTTTATTCCACCAGACATCCTGAAGTGTAACGGCAGGAATGGTTTTTGTGGTGTGCAGGATGGCAGGGGTAACACAGAGCTCATGCTAAATAAAGTGGGAACAATGGAATTTGACAAGCTGTCCCTGCACAAGGGGGAATCATTTATCCCATAGATCCCCACATACACGCCCTCTATGTCGAGTGTCAGGTGGTCAGCTTCCGCGATCTCCCATAAAGCATTAGAGGTTTGCTGTGTCAGAATTCAGCACGGCGGCACATGCGGTCATGATATGAGGAATTACCGGTGTTGATTAAGCAAGGTGACGGGACGACAAGTCCAGGGTTCAGCTTAACCTTGATCCACATTTTCCTCATTACTAGCCTGCACTCCACCCAATGAAGGCACAAATTGTTTTGATATTCTGATCAAAGCTGTCCAGCTTTCAGCGCCGGAGCAACGTCGAGAATTCTAATGGAATATTATGTATAAGCGAGAGCGCACGCTAATGCATAATGCATCCGGTGAGGTTTTTTGTGAAAACCTGCTTAGGTCGCTTTATTTCCTGCACTTATATTCACATCCAGTGTATTTACTCAGCACTAAACGTCCCGCTGTGCCGCGTGTACTGCAGGGTCTGACATGAGAGCCGCCATCTTTTGACTTTTCGACCAGCCGCGAGCATGGTGGCTGGCTCCTGCCCAAATGGTCTTGTTTCTGTGGGGGAACCTTCTTTTCTGAGCCGCACCAGCTCCACAGGCAGTGCCATGGCCAAGCAACTGATTAAGGTGTGTTTAAACTTTTCGTCATTTATAAATGATTACCGGCATCCCTTTTATATGTAATAATAACACATTGAGAGAGAGACCGGGCCACAGTATGTGGTGGCAGGTATGTGGTATTTCCCGTGTGCTTGTTACTTTAAACGGGATTAATCCTTGATTGGCACTGTGTGAAGCAGCCACCAGCTGTCCACTCTGGAGGCTGGGCAAGTCCTGCGCGGGCAGATGCCCGCTGAGGTAGAGGGACCACAGAGAGCCTTGCTGTACCCCCTCGCTCCACTCTGCGATATAGCCCTGGCTTCCAGACTTGGGCTCAAGGTCATATGAGTTGATGGGTCGTTGAATCCAGTAGTAACAGCAAATTGGTTTGTTATTCTAAAATTTACAGTGAATCTTTAACCCGGTGGCATTGCTATGGGTTTGCTCTTGATACAGAGTGAATTTGGTGCATTACTGCATATTTCTTTAAGTTATGTTACCATTCAAACTCCAGTTCTAATGGCAGCTATTTATATTTCATTGAGGAGTGAAGATCATGTGAAGATTGATGTATTTGAAACGGAACACGATAATCCATTGAAGGGGAATTGAAGTAATTACTCTCGAATCTCGAAGCACATTGGGTGACAATGTGCTGCCTCTTATACAGTGAAGCTGCTTTTTCATTCACTCCCCAAGTGTAATGTTCTCTCAGGATAATGATTTGACATGGCAATGGAGCTGTACTGTTGATTTCAACCTGCCGGTCATCTCACCACGTTGGCCAATTTTTGACCTTTGTGAGCAAGCGTGCCGGATTGCCGAAAGCGACCAGCACCTACCACTGCACGCGCTTTTCTGCTGGAGCCGAGACCTTAAGTGCCGACTAGCGTGGTGAAATGCGCCACGTCATTTATTATGCTACAGATATCTCTGTGTTGGGACAAGGCCTCCTGTAATTAGCCCTGCCCCTTCCCTCGTTGTTTTCTGAAGTAGCGCGGCTGAACAAACGTAGCGTCCAATGTAACTGTAGCTCTAAACCAATTTATCTTGTCTGGAAACGTGCTGTCCGTGTCTGTCGTCTGCTATGAGGGAGGCGGGTTGTATTCTGAAGTCAGAATGGGTTTATGCATTTTGATTGTTTCCATGTTAATGGGGAGCTAAAAGGAGCTAAAAGGAGGATTCCTGGGGTCTCTGTGAAGGGGAAGCCCTGATCCACGCGGTGGGTGCGGCTCTGCTATGATCCTACGGGTAATTAGTTGTTCGCATTGACTGAGCTGCACTGCTGCACCCCCTGCAGCTCTTCATTGGAGTATTCATAAATGTGTCTTCATTGTCAGGTAGTGATGCAGAACTTCAGATTAGAACTTCCCTCAGAAACACCAGGCTCGGAGCCTCTGATCTGGGTCACAGATACCCTCGGCCTGTTTTCCGCTCCGGCAGCCCTGAATTGTTTACTTTATCATTACCTGAAGAAAAAAATTAATCATATACAAGGCATGTCTATAGCATATAAACTGAACCTTGTTATTTATACCCGTGGCCTCGTTTTCACGCATGGCACGTCTAATGCAAGTATGCAGGACTTGGCTGGCGGTGTGTATGAATTTTCCTTCCTTATGCTTATTGCCAAGTTGTTCTGACCAGTATCCCAGTCCTTTTAGTACCCTACAGAATTGGACAGTAAGAACATAATCATTTGGGTGTGAATATTTTCTGCCTGCTATTCCATATGTCCAGTCTGACTGGGTGACCAGGGACATTCCAACACAATATTATTATTTGAGTTACAATGGATCAGAAACGATATCCAAATGACAACCAGCCGTAGACTAATATTATTTGCTTTGTACGGTCTTGCAAAGCCATGAATTGATGTAATGCCACAATAGAAAATTATTTTGATTGATATTGAAATAATAGTAATAAAGTATCATTCCTCACTGCAGCATACTGGGACCAGTCAGGGCAGCAGTAATGTGATTCAGAATTTCAGAGCAGTAACTGAGAAAACAGCATAATTAGCACCTGTCGGCGTAGCACAGTGACCCCTATTCATCTTGGATCTACTGTAAAGCATAGTATTCTTTTTTAATGAGAGGTATTTTCTTTTTGAAGCCTTTATTGGATGAGGAAGTCAGAGGGATTTCCAGAGCCCTGGACACCACTGGGCAGCCGGCATCCCTACCTCTTGTGAGCCGAAGGGCAATGAAACAGAGCCTGGATGAGTGGGCAGTGTGTTAATGTAGGAGAAAATATGCTGAAAGTAGGACCGTGCCTCCTAAGTTGTGTTAATATAAATTGTGTAGCAAGCAGCAGCTAAGCAGTGGTGGAAAGGCGGAGTTGTTGCTGAGCTGCAGAGCCTAAAGGCAGAGGCCCACACCTAGTTAAAAATTAATCCCCACAGATAGTGTACAGAGCCCAGGTAGAATCATAGTGAGAGGGGTAGGGATGTGAATATTACTGAGGAGCAGTACTGGGAGGGGCACGCTGTTCAAAGGCTTCATCCATGCCAGAAATCAGGTGTTTTTGTATGTTTAATGTGCTGTGTATGTGAAGGTTATGTTTATAAGGTAAAGGCCCCAGTTCACGTAACGTAGGGCTCAGCGAGCTCGAAAATATTAAGCTATTTCATTTAAGCTGTGAGATGCTATAGGTTTGAAGCTGTGGACAGGGTTAAGTCCTGAGATGAAAGCATCCGGTTTATAAATTAAGATGCACGGGAGCCAGGTGCTGGACATGCCCACCCCTACCAAAGGTTACCAGGGAGATGAGAGGAAATTTCATCTTGAAAGGGGAGGGTTTTGCAAGATAAGGCGCTAATCTGTTTTAATCGCCACTTGCTCCAGATTAGAAAATCAATAGCCTTTGATGACAGTGTTCTGTGACAATGACAGTGTGATCGGTGACACTGGCGTGCGTCGTAAATACCCTTTGCATCCGTTTTGACTATGTTTTTGCCAACCTCCACTGTTCTCCTAAAATCTTTCTGTATACGTTAAGGCATTGCCTTTACAAAGCAGCGGTTAGTTACTGCCTGCGTGTGTTTTTCACGATATTGCTGACGTGACCTTCAAGCTATTAACTGGTGGGACGCTTAAAATCACCATAACCCAAAGCACATTCTTAGAAATTTGTTTGGGCATTTCTTGTATTCAGACAGAATTTGCTCGACTGAGCCGAGATCAGCAGCTCGATGTGTGTATTTCCACCCTCCTCCCTTCCCTCCTTTTCATTTAAAAACTTGTCAGAAAGAGTTTCCTTCTAATTCTGTGTTTGCACTGAGAAGAACAGAGTTAATTCATCAGCCCCTGGGTCTCTGCTACATGACTATTTTCAGGATCCCATGTTTTTTTTTTTTTGCCCGTTAGTCCCTCAGTTAAATGTCATTCACATGTGCTAATCTGCATCCCATCTCTCCCGTGTATCTTTTCTGCACCTTTTGTCTTTCATATGCACCCCCACCACCTATGCATGTAATAATGCATGCTATTGTCATCCAGTTTCCATGAGATAAGCCTCCCCGAAAATGCACTCGCACCCGCCATCGACGGCTGGGGGGAGGGGCTTCTTGATTAACAGTCCGTTCCACACGGACATGATCAAAATCCATTGGCCTCGCGTGTATGCTAATTCTGTTTGAAAACAGTTTGGGAAAAGGGTTGTTTTTCATTCTGAGAACACGGTGACACGGCCGGCAGTATCCCGCGGAGCGGCGGCGGGGCGATGGATGGCCGTCCTTGTCTTTGCCAACCGCCGCATATATTTCCTATTGATTGCTGTTTAAACAGAGGCATCACTGCTGCTAATCAGTGTCACAGCATTAGAGACAAGAATCTTTAAATGGAAATGTCAGGATGCGGCTTGGCCTATCTTTAATATCTTAACTGAAGCATGTGTCATTTGGGTCAGATGAAACACAAAGGCCTTTTAACAAGAGGGAGTGAGAAAAATGAATGTCGTTTCTTCGTTTGCATTCCAGTCCTTCTCCTGTCCTCACACCTTATAGGCCTCTATTGTACAAAAAGTAAAACCAGGTTCCACGTTTGGGCCATTGGGCTGTCTTTTGAGCATGTTTTTGGCAACAGAAATCAGACCCCCTGCACGGCCTTCAGCCCCCGCTGCCTTGGACAGGGGTGGGGGACCTCCTGTTGACCACGTATTTTCAGACAGCATCTCACCCGTCTGCCTGTACCCTTCTATACTTATGTCAAAGTATGAGATATTTGCCCGGTTGTCCGCATCCACAGCTGTGAATCGTACATCTTTCAGAATATATTGACGTCCGGAAAGATCTCTAAACACCAGGAATTCCGTTAGCCAGCGCATTGACGCGTCCACCTTACCCTCTCATTGAGCACTGTAATCCTCAGAAAGGTGAAAATGTTGTTTTTCTAAAACTCATAATAATTCTTTTCTCCCTCTCTCATGCATAAACAAAATATTTTGAGAGCTGTGAAAAATTCCCTAAAATGATAGCCTACTTCTAGCATCGTTTGGCTTTTCCAAGTGCAATCAATGTTTTCTAATCTAAGCTTTAGAAAAAAAAAACAACAATAAATTCTCATCACAACAACTGCATTATTAAAGAGATGTCAGACAATGACACAAAAGTCAATGTTGCTCTCACTGCCAGACAGTGTGTGCCCTTGGTGTGAGCCCGCTGTTTTTCACAATGTAGAAGTGTGATTTTCAAAGAAATTACACATAATACTCTGCTAAAGTGCACACTGGAGTAGTTTTGTTTCCAGTTGTTTTAAATGCAGTGGTGGCTTATTTCTGCAGGGAATGAGCCATCAATCAAATACAATGATTTTCACTTCACATTTTGCCTGCAATGGGCCAGACTCTGCTATGGCCTTCTGGTTAAGATTTGCGACTGAACACTGATGTATATCACACTTGCACTGCATAAGGCAATTGTTAGTGTTATTCTCTGACCCTAAAACCATTGCTCGTTTCTTTTTTTTTATTAAAATATAGTTGCAGCTCATAGAACTACATTTCTTTTGGCGCTTAAGTGATACACATTTAATTGTTTTTAATTGACTTGAACTTTTTTCTAACCCATCTCTGCAGCTGGGTATTTTAAGATTTCTTGTTATGTAACAACAGATACTGAACAATAGCCCCTCCTGGGACTTAACCAGCAACATTCATGTCAAGATCCCATGTCTTTTAACCTCAGGGAAACTCTAGATTTGGGTTCAGATTCACTGCCCTGCAGGTGTGCTGGGGTAGTACTACCTGCCTTAGCCACATCTAAAAAGAGTGGGGAGCTTTACAGGGAGGTCATCTCACTTCTGTAACATTTCCTGAAATCCATCACTGGTTGGACACGTGAGAAGATCCAGAATGCTTTGCAAAGAGAGTGTAACGAATGAAGGCATTATGGACATTAAGGTCAATCATGAGATTCCACCAAAGTCATAAGACTGAGATCTGAGGGATAATAAGTCAAGGTGATATTCTTACATTTCACCACATAATTTCCTTCCGAAAGTCACTTTACTTGACATAACAATCCATTAAAGACACCGTTGGAGTTGAATAGGTAGATAATACCTAACATTTGTAAATCTAAGGTAAAATGAGATGAAAAATCGTAATTTATATGCTACCGACTATAGCACATTGCCAGATATCTGACACCTCTATCTATCGTGTCTTGGGTCAGATAAACTGTAAAATCACCTATAAGAAACACATATTCAGACACCTGTCAGTAAATTATATCTATATTTGCTCTTTGTGACGTAAATGGAGCCTGTTTAATTGACAGTGAAATCCTTAGCGTCTGCAGTGCAATACAGTCCGGCAGTGCGACTAGCGGTGTGAATGAAGGCGGTATCTGTTAGGTGGCCCCAACCTGGCTGTGCTGTCCCGCTTCTGCCGCGCTTCTCTTGTTGTCCTGACTAATTAGCTTGTCTTAGCAGCCACACAGACCACCGAACGCCTCAAGCCGAAGGCTCCTCGCCAATCACAGGGCCGGCGCCGGCGGTTATTTGATGTTCTGTGGAGCAGGCGGTATAAATGACAGGGCGCCCAATGGAATCCTGCTTGGTGCCACAAGGCCCTGCACCATCTGGCCTAAGTGGTGGGTGGTTAATCATGTCCGGCCCGCGACACCCCGCCCTCCGGCCCGCGAGACCCCGCCCTCTGACACCGGGCTGCGCACACACACTGTAACCCTCTCGCTTCCGGGCCATTCCGTGCTGGTGTGCCGAAGATCCGCCTTGCCACCCTCTTGATAACAGCGTCTGTTCCCCCTCCCTTAACGGGGCTGCTAATCAGATACGATTTCCCAAATTGCTTCCCTTTTTTTGTATCCACCAGATGAAACGCTGTAGTGTTCATGCCTCTTATCGCTTTTCGAACATTTCCAGCTTCGTTTGTCAGCACACACATCGGTGTTGTCTTCTCCTTTTGCCAGCGCTAACTGCCCCAGACGTGGCGAGTGCTGTTGTTAATCCAATGTGTGGCAAACGGGAATGTGTGTCATCATTTATAAGAGCGAGCTTGGCTGAATTCACCTGAGAACCTGAGTCAGTATGTGTCATTGCATAGTTTCCCAATGAATGTCCCTATGTTAATGCTCATTAAAATCTACTGCATTTTACTACATATCACAGTCAAATGAAATCACTGCCGGACTTTTCTAATTTTTTTTATATCCCAGGAGGAAGTTCTCAATAAACATAAATTGTCTCATTCCTACTTTACTTATTATATAAAATTCCTATGCTGTATAGAGTAGATATATAAATTTTCCTGCTCCCAAGTAGGGTATATTCGTAGATTTGACATAAAGCAGTTAAACTAGACAGAAATCTTCAAGGTGAAATTTTAAAAGTCCTGGACACCTGTGTCGAATTATGCTGTGGTTTACTTTGCCTTAACCAGTAGTGACTCATGGTTTCTTGTGCCGGGGGAAACTTATTGTCAGGATTTAAGTCTCGCTGTAGGGCGGCTGCATTCGCACCTTTTAAAATTCCGGTTCTGACCGAAGCGGCCCAACCCTGCCAAGCTCATGTTTTCATATTTATTTACCTTTCCCAAGGCAGTGGCTTGTTCCGCCCGCGATGCGTCATCTTGCGACATTGGTTTGCACCACTGCTGATTGCGTTCACTTATATGGCTGTCCTTTCCCAACTCTGAGTCTATACAGCACTGTTGTTGTTGTTATTATGAATATTATTATTATGAATATTCTTTTTAGACAAAGTTCTGCTTAAATGTACAGTTGGGCTGTACACTGTATTCCGAATGGGTCTGTGACCTTCGTAAACTTTAGCAACAAGAGCCAAAGAGCAGTGGGCAAAGTTAACGTCAACGTAGGCCTGGCAGCCTGACTTTTTGGGTGTTTGTGTGAATATGACTCAGTGGAGCAGCATCTCTGTCTCCGTCGCGTCAGCTTTCTGCCCGGGATGTACCTGTATGTCAGGAAGGTGAAACCGTTGTAACTTAGTAGCTCAGTACTTCTGGCCTCCGCACCCTGGCCCATTCCAGCCTCGATACAGAGCTGGGTCCCAGATGGATCGCTTGGCGCTGCCATGCCGAGCACTGAGCCCACAACCCCTGACCTCTGACCTCTGCCCTCCCAGGAGAGGTGGTCAGGTGCCACCGTGCTCACGGATGCAGCCGGCTGTAAAGCGCTGACTCTGCACTTGAGGAGATTAAAGAGAAAATCCAGGCTGTTCTGCTTCACCTCTTTTTCCTTTATTGATTAACACTCGGATACAAAGGTGTTGCAGCAGAATGGCATGGACTGAAAGTACCTCTTAAAGCCTGCTTGTGATATTCAGAGGAGTGAGGCGGCAGGAGGGGGTCTAGTGAGCAGCCGCCAAACGTACCGCTGACCGACTCGCGCTTCATTTGAAGCCCTCGATGTAAATCCGCCCCTCTAACATGAAGTTAGAGCACAGCACTGCTAATAAGCTTACGGCTAGTAAGGTTGCATGGTGTCGATGTCATCATAATAGTTGTTCATCCGTCTCTTTAGCGAATGTATTCATCAGCCCTTTCCTGCACAATATAAAAATACAGGCATGTAGAAATGTCCAGTTTTCAGTCAGGCCGATTGAGAGTGTCACTACTAAATGTTGGCTAGCTCCGATGGGAGATGCTAGCATGATCATGTCTGGAGGAAAGAAAAGGAAGTCTGCTAAGAAGATAATTAAATGCAAAATCGTGTTGATGGAGAGAATCTAATCTTAATCTCTATTATTTTTCCTTTTTTCCCCTAGTCTGTGCCACTCCTAGGAGGTTAGATTTAATAGTTATGATGCTTGGGTTGGATGATACACAGGGACCAATTATCTTCCAGTCTTGAGATGTTTACGTAGGAAGCTGTTTCTTGTAGGAATAGGCACTGCACTTTATTCAAATCTCTTCAACCGGTTTGACAGGTTCCCTTTCAGAGGTTTTTTTTTTTTCCTCCAGTGAGGCACAGTTTGAACTCTAATTTCTGGGTCTAAGTGTAGATGTTGAAGGTTGAACTGGGAACATGCTCCCTCTCATCCTTGGTCCAGAGTTGCGCACGGCGGAGCCACAATCCATTGGCAGATGTGAGCAAAAGATCACAAGGCTTGAGAATAGAAAACCTTAGAAGACTGACAAAAAAACCTGGGGTGCAGGGAAAGGTAAGCCTGTCCTAATCAGTGAGCGGCTTACGACTGAGACAAGGCAGTGTAAACAGAATAAGAATGTGCCCGTTCCCATTTAAAACAGGCCCTGGCAGGAAACCAACAATGATAATAATAAAATAGGGAGACGTGCTTGATGAAGAGCTTTCGGGACCAAGCAATTCCCCCTTCTAGGCAATATTAGAAACTATACTCCAGAGTGGAGAACATTCTAGTGCCGGGGAAATTAATGCATGCTGGGTATCTGGGTCCCCAGTGTTCTGAGGCATTAACGAATAACACCCCCACCCCCTTGTCCCTCCCAAAAACGCTACAGAGGCGGGAGGGGGGGGAAATCTCCATGTCTCCTTGCGTCAATGTGCTTGTGTTCCTCACAGTCTAGTTTGCATTTGGACAAAAAAAAGACATAAATTACACTGCGTCCCAAGGATGGCATGTGCCGCACTGACAGGATGATGGCGTATTGATTCTCACTACAATGGTAAAATTGCCTACCTGCTCTCCTTGCCCCAAACATCATACACGTGATAGCCCCTATATGGAATTACCCTCCCGCCCCCCGTGTGCTGTACAGTAGGATGAAGCTCAGCTGCCCTCCCCTCCATCAGAAACATCTGATCTGTGCTGGAGTAAACACAGTCTGCAGCTCAGAGGATCCACTTTGTTTGCATTTGGCTAAGTTGTGAAAGAAGCAGAAATAAAAAGTGATGCAGATCTCCTTCTTCTGCATGTGGATAACGTGTTTCTGAAATGCGTGATGCAGCATTTCTGACATACGTGAGAACATGCTCTTGGCGTGTGACTAATGCGCATTATCCACATACGACTGATATGTCTTTTAAGGGGACAATGTACTGCCACACGTTTGCATTTGTAATGTTGCATAAATTGTATATTTATGAGTAATTCATTTTATGGAAGAAATGATTTATAAATGGTTTCCGAATTAATTGTTATATAATTTTGACAGCCTGGATTTCAAATGGATAATGGCAATTATTGACCTTAACCAAAGTACACATTGTCAGACGTACAAGCAAGACCTTAAATCTGAATATTGCTGTAATACAGTATATTTAATACTGCAAAATAACACCATGTATAATTTTGGCTTTGCAATCAGCGTTGGCACTGCAATTAGTAACTGCTTTCCCATATTAAGTTTACAAACCAGCCAGCTCATCTAATTTCCAGTGAATCAAGTGAGTTTAAGGTTAGTTTCGTTCTTCTCTGACAGCTGCAGGATATGTATGCGCCAATGTGTGTGGGCAGATGCATGTATGTCGGGCACATTTTCTATCCATCTGAGTTCAAGATTACTGTATTAAAACGCTCATTGCATTTATTTCTGTGACCAATGCGGAGGTGTTCCTCGCATGGCCCCTTCTAGCCACATTAGTATTGTAAGACTGACGTTCTTATTTATCTCAGTGACCTTTGGAAAATTCCACCAGTGAAGCTCTATTGATGAAACCCTTTCAGCACGTGTGATTTAACAGAGGACACGGTGTTTCGTGTTAATGCCTCATATGGTCGTTGTGTATGGCCAGTTGCCACTGGAGCAGTGGCTGGCGTGGTTGTGCCTCACTACTTTTTGGTGGATGGCTAAGTGATAGGAAACTGGAGGTGAAAACTGCGGGGGCCCATCATTACTCAGGATTACATAGAAAGAGGCTTGAACGTAAGTCTGTCGGCGATGGGCCCCATAACCTGAGTGGGAAACCACAAACCGTGTCAGCTGTTTTTCTTTGCTTTCTGCAGAAACCTGCACTACCTGAGGCGCATATGGATGAGGATCCTCAGGACTGTATAAATGTGTGTGTGTGTGTGTGTGTGTCTGTGTGTGTGAGCGAGCGAGCGAGCGGGTATACCTATCCTGGTCCCCATAATGGAAAACTCTATTTTATAAAAATCGGTGACTGCTATGGAAAAACTAAAAATGCAAAAGCTCTTGTATTTTGTTTGGTTACTTATGGTTAGGGCTGGGTGGGGGTTAAGTTTACTATAGTTAGCGTTAGCATTCTTACCATAGAAGTGAATGAGCGGTCCCCACAAAGATATGTTTACCCGACGTGTGTGTGTGTGAGTGAAAAATGATTATTAGATATCCCAGAGTCCCTGGGGGATGATATGCCTGTGTTTTCTATGACTGTGGTATGTTACAAAGGAGCATTGTGTGCTGCCCAGTCCTGTAGTATAAATCTCTGTCGTTGGCTGAAGCACGGTGTGTCCTTTCAGAAATAATGAAATGATCACTGCTGATGAATAACAGTGTCTTATCTGAAGCCAGTGTTTGGAAACGTCTCCCCCATAGAACGCGAAGTGCTTACGTAATCGGGAAAAATTAAGCTTTTAAAATGCACTCTGAAAGAAGATAGGGCGATAACACACAAAGCCATTATTCTGCTTCACATCAACGTCGCAGATTTGATTGTGTCTTATGAACAGTCGCATCTAGGCCTGCATATCTGCGTGAAGAGTAATACGTCTTTGAAGATTCGCAGGCTTTTGAATGTGCTTCTTTCTATCATGTACTTCCCGACATTCTGTTGTGTGTTATGGAACTGCAGTTCAGTTGTACCTTGACACCTCAAGTCGAGGGAGAAAAAAAATTGAAATTTAAACATTTGAATCTATTGTAGATCTCCTCTCCTAGACCTTTCTCATTATATGAACAGCCTTGCAGAGGCAGAGGCTGTTGCTGGTCTTTGCACTCTGATAGGAAAGACAGCCCTGACCATGAGAGCTTCCCACCCCCCCCGGCATTTATCAAACTTTCAAATAAATACGTCTTCCAGATCTACTGGAGAACACGCAGAGCTGCCCTTATTAAGTTATATGGCGAAATAGAAGTTGATTGATCTATAGCAATTACTGCTAAATAGGTCTGGATGTTTTCCTATGAAATCGCTACACAAATACACAAGTGTTTTCTCAAACTTGTAGGTTTCCTTTTTATTGTGTTTGTTTTCAAGCAAACTATAAATGGCCAAATGCTGGATGCTGTTTATGTAGATGCATTTTCATTTTTTAATTACCTCCGGCTACTTTTTCTTGGCATTTCTACGGTTACCAAGGAAAATAGGGGGGAAAAAAGCCCAGAAGACTTTGAAGGCTTATCATGTAACGGTGAGTTGATGTATAGCTTTCAGGTATGTGCAACTTTCTAGAGGGGCTGGAATGGAAAGAGAAATGCAAAAGGCCAAGGCAACTGATCCATTTAGTGGTCCCAGCTTGAATTCAGTGGCTGATTCTGCAGTCTTCCTTCTACCTGTAACGCTTTCTTATGGGGGTTTTCTTGAAAACCTGTGAGTCATTGTGAAGTGCCAGCCCTCAGCTGTTGTTAGGGTGCATGATACTGGCCTAATGCATGAATCATTGGCTTAAAGAGAAGAATATCAGATGCAGAACACTCTTCCAGTTATTGTCCTTGGAGCCATGGAAGATAGAAAACTGAGGCAGCCTCATTTAATTTTAAGATACATTGTTCACCATCAACTTAATTATTTGCGTCTTATTATGTTTGCTTGTTTAAAAAATTGCTGTTGTTGGCACTAATGCATTTGCTTGAACCTTGGAATTATTTGCAGAGATTGTTGCATTTATGCAATGGGGATATATATGTTTTTTCTGTTAAGTGCTTTCTATTTGCATAGGAGAACACTTATAGTCAAAATAAGAGATGTTGGTTGTTTTACTTTGAAGCCTTAAACAATATCATGTCTAGTTAATGGCTAGTTGTTATGTGGCCTCAATATATAACAGTTTAAGGTTAGTTCATGAAAATACTGACCGTCATTCTTGTAACATTGAAATTGGTTATACAAAATACAAATGAGTAACAACTGGTTCATGGTGTTAATTATGATTTATGTGATCTGCCAGACAGAAATTCCTTAAATTCTGGACTTCCTGAATTGTAAATAAATGACTCTTGAATGGAGATTCAGGTGTAGCTCTGTAGAGGGCGCTGCAAGCATCGCGCTCGTGATACCCAGACTTCCCGTATAACATTGTGCGCACGAGTGGGTTCGAAGCCTCCTGGAAGTTTGATCTCCTGCTTGGTTTCTAATACCCAGACCTTGACAGGTATTTGTGTATGAATTTCGGAAGCCAGCGAGTGTGAAAATACCAGGGAGCACCAGGTCAGTGCCAACCGCTGAGGCCTGACATTGTATGTATTTTTCCCCTGTATGCTGCCACAGTAACACGGGGGTCCCTCAGAAACTCTGTCTGCTCACCAGAACTACTTACCTATTTCCAACAATATGGGACCAAGGTGGAGGATGGCTGCTGATTTTGAGTTGAGCTGAGCCTGGGTTTGGCAGCAGCTCCACGTCCTCCCTAAATTAACATTGTATCAGTAGCATCCTCTGCAGTTGCGCATTCTGTTTTCATTCCCTTTTTGCCTTTTGCCTGCTGGCTATTGTTTATATTCTGCCTGTATTTCGATTATGGTGCAAAGTGAGTAATTCCAGTCGATTAGCATTAGCCTGCCAGAGTGGCAGCTGAAAGACCTTACTAGAGTGAAAAAAAGTGTTTAATTTTAACACCCCAGTCATAGGTGTTGAGTTGTAGCTCATCAAACTAGCACAATAGACGGTGTCTAGGTTAAAAAAAAAAATGTCTGCCAACAGGTTGAAAGGGGATCATAGTTTGTGTAGCTTGCATCTGTGGCTATTCTTGTGATATTGAAAATAAAACAACAACAAAAAAAATTCCCGGAACTATATCTATAGTGCAGAATGTGCTGCATGATGTATCATGAAGAGTATTATGGGAGAAAATAACATGATGGGCTTCATGATAACAACATACTGCAGTGTGCCGCTGGTTACCGTTAAGTGTACTTACCCCACATCCCTGCTTTATTTTTTTCAGAGACAACCATGCAGCCGCCATATTGGTTTTCCTGTTTATGTTGACACCTGACCTCCTGCATAATATTGGTAACCATTTCATTTTTTTTATTTGATTGTATTTTAATTTATCTGTTTTTGTCATTGTTTTTGCTCATTCTGTTGGAAGGCTTCATCTTGATTATTTGACTGTAATACTTTGCAGAATGTGCTCCTTGTAGCAGGAGACCGATATCGTAGCCTTCAATTGTTTTTTGTGTTTTGCTGCATGTTCAGCTTTTCCCATATCGGCCATTTCCCTCATGTTTCAGTCCAATAAACTACTTCTGATATTTGTTCTGGATTTATTGCTTTTTCGCTTGGTCCCTTTTCTTTATTCAGTGTTTTTGTATAAATGCATTTAATACTGTATTGTTTTTTATTTTTATTACCTTGCATCTTCACCCTCCCGTGCTAACGTAAAGGTTTTCTCTATGCCCTGGAACATCCACATAAACATCATCTCTCTCATTATTGACTTTTACATTCTGCCGAATTTCACTGCCTTTTTTTTTTTTGTTACAATGACATCAACTCTTGAAGGAGTGACCTGAAAAATTACAGTATGTGAAGAAGTTAGGAGCCCAACAACTACTGGTTGGTTCAAAGGGATAAACTCTACAGACAGGGACTAAAAGCAGGTTTTATGAGGTTCTGTTTTGGTCCTTAAGCTCATACACCAATGCAGATTGTGTTTTAAGGTAAGTGAAGCACACTGATACACAAAGCACATTTGGATCTCTTCTCATCTGAAGAATGCATTCAGGATCTGAAGTATTTTTTGTTGCTACAAATGTTAATGATTGACTTCCATTGCCAGTTTGTATATAAAGGTCAAAACCCAAAGCAGCTCAAGATTGCCCTTACTTTTTATCAATACAGTAATGGCAAAGTGAAATAAATGTTACCCGTAGACTGATGTGCAGCTCCCAGCGAACGCCAGCACCTGCTAAGATTGTCTTCCGGGCATTATGATGTCATCATTGTGTTTCACCAGGGTGAGCATGAGTGTGGATGCATGTCACATTTAAATTAATGTGTATCCGTCCACCTGCATAAATGTGATTGGAAATAGGAGGAAAGTAATGTTCTCTTACTCACTGGGGTGTCCTTGCAGCTTTAGACCTGTACAGTTTCTCTCATATAATCAGCCCCGGCATGTTTTACATGTTGAAAGATTCTTGAAGGACACTTAGTACCAAGCCATGGTGAGCGTAGAGCCCGGTTTTCGGTCAGGTCAGACACCCTGGAGTCTAGGTGTCCACACTGTGGTGTTGGGGGCTGAGTCAGAGGCAGGTTAGACGCCAGGATGGGACAGCTGCGGCACGGAGAGCGGTCACAGACGGAGACAAGGGGACATCAGTCCTGGTCTCCTGCGCGACTGCACTGTTGGCACTTGTCACTCGTGCTTCAGTCACCGTCTTCCACTCGTAAACAAGAGCAGGTATCCCCAGGACCTGGGTTGGTGTACATGTGCTGGCTGTGATCTTGCCTGACTGCCTGGCAGCCCTGACTCATCCCCATTACACACAGCTGCAGTGACCCAGCCAGACTTGACGTCCAGGGATGGACTCTGCCTGCAGGTAGAGGGCCTGTCTGTCACACTGACTTCTTCAGCAGAACCAGAATAGTAAGGGTGAAGCTCCTGATGCACTGATACCCTGAAGCTGTTTCCTAGTTACTGGAAATGCCCGCTCAGTGTCACTGTTGGAATGAGATGGTGGCTGTGATCAGCAGAATAATCAGTGTCTAAAAATTCATGGATCATTCAGAAGCAAAGCTTTAGTGATATAATCTAAAATATGGGCATGAAAATAAGTCATATATGCTATCTGTTGATAATTCTTTCCCACCTGTTTACCTGTCCTTCCACTAGGATAAGAGACCGGTAAACCCCAACATTCTGGTTTAGTAGTTTGAGTAGGGTGTTAGGTTGGCGATGTGGGGCAGATATCTGGAGATATAGAATATAGTTACTTTGATATCCACTGAGTGTCTGGCAGGGGCTTAAGGGATGTAGGCCTGTATGCAAATCCAACATAGTCAATGATCCAGCTTCAAAGCTAAAATTAGAGTAAAAGATCTTGGGAAAACTCTGTTGTTTGTTTTAGCATCAGATGTGCTGGCTTGTCACTAACCAGAAATGAAACCTGCTTCCATGTCACAAGTGTAGAAGGTCTGTTGTCTATGAAATATTCATTTTTCTCAAAGACCCCGTCTCATGTGTGATAAGTTTGTTCTTGTGAGATCGGCGAGTAGTCAGAGCTGCTGTAATCTTCCAACATCAAAGATTCTTTTCTTTCCTAAGCTTGTGTAGTCTTTAGAAGTAATGGTCATGTTCAATCATCACCTCGCACATGGTTAGAAAGGGATCATGTCAACATGATCATCCCACTCATTAAGAATAGACCGTTATTTGGTTGCAGAAATTTCCTCACCTTTCTGTTAGATCTTTGACTGGAGGGCTTTCTTAAATGTTGAATGACTCTTACAATCAGAACTCAAACTGTAAGATCAGAGTCCTTATGATTGCCAGTACTGTTGTATATCAGTTTGATGTCATATCAATCATTCAAAAATACATGTTTTGCCAAGGTATGTTTTTCCTATTTGCACACACGCCAAAGATATTTTCAGGCCAAATCAATTCCTGTACAGTGCAGCATTGCATACACATTGACCCCTAGAACTTCTCCACATGTTTTAGTATTATAACCTGGAATTAAAATTACAGAACCACATTCGACTGCAATTACAATCATAAGTCTTTTGGGGGTAAGTCTTTACCAGCTTTGCACATCTGGATCCTGCAATTTTCACCCATTCTTCTAAAATTGCTCAAGCTCTGTCAGATTGGTTGGGGACTGCAGGTAAACAGCTATTTCCACAAGTCTTTCCACAGATTCTCAAATGGATTGAGGTCTGAGTTTTGACTGGGCCATTCTAAGACATCCAGAAATGTATTCATATTCTTGGTTTTAAACCACACTAGTGTTGCTTTGGCTGTATATAGGGTCATTATTGTGCTGCAAGGTTAACCCCCAGTCTCAGGTCTTTTGCAAAACAGGTTTTCCCTCTAGAACTGCCCTGTATTTGGCTCCATCCTTCTGTCCCCCAATCCCAGCCAGGTTTCCAGTCCCTACGGTTGAAGAGCATCCCCAGCCCATGCCGCCTCCATCACGGTGTTCTTAGGATGATGGGCGCTGTTGCCTGTAGAGATTTGCACCAAGCCCAAAAAGTTCCATTTCGGTGTCAGACCAGAGAACCTTTCGCCACATTTGCTGTCTCCCACATGCCGTTTGACGGACTGTAAGTGGGATTTCTTATGGTTTTTTTTCCCCCAGTAATGGTGTTCTTCTCAACACTTCCATAAGGGCCAGTACGGTGAAGTTTCTGAGTTACAGTTGACCCATGGGTGGCTTCAGCCACCTCACCGACTTCTTCAGTATTACCATTAGCCCCTTGGTCGCTTTTCTGGCTAATCCTCTCCTTACCCTGTCACTCTGCTCGATATCCTTCTCTACGCATAGCTGCAGTTTCCCCATATCCTTTCCATTTATTAATAATGGATATAACGGTGCTGCAGGGGATGTTCAAAGTTTGGGATATTTAATAACCCAACACTGATTGGTACTTCTCCAGGACTTTAAGGGGGCAGGCATGAATATGTATGAAAGGCACTGTAGCAAGTCACATGACTCTCCCAATTAGAGAAAGAAAACAGTGTAAGCGAGGCCTTTATATACCTTACCTAATGTGTTACACATTGGTGGTTCCCTCACTTCAGCTAGTTGCACAAAGTGTGCATTTTTAAATGCTCCATTACCTTAAAAATCCCCAGCACACAGTGGCTTTAATAAGTAGAGATAAAGCATTTATGTGAGAATTTTTTTTTCTGCATCCCATTTGTTTTCTGCTGTTTGCGGGTTATTGACGTTTTATATACAAAACATTCGCAAGGGTTTCTTTGTGGCGGATTTGATGTGCAAACTGCACAAGAAGCATTATTTTGACCACAGAGAAGATTAAATTAAAACGGCCACCACCGAATCAGTCCAAACTGCTTAAACCAGCTGTATTTTATTTAGCACAGAGGCTCAAATATAGATCCTATAATACGTTTACATTACAGGACATCACTTTGCTTTAATGTGTTTCAGAACAGGGAATTGGGCAGCGGGGGGACAGAGTGGTGCTGGAATGCTGTTTGTCGCCATTATCAGTGAAGATTTAAGTCCCTCCGTATCAACGATAAACCTAATCAGGCCATTTAGTGGAATCAGGCGAGTGTCTAGTAACCTGGAGATGAAGGAGTTGCAGCTGTTGGTGACACACGGGTGAAGCTGGCACCATGAAGCGTGGGGGGTGGAGCCTAAGTGGCCCCGCACGACACCACAAGGGGGCGATAAGAAGGCGAGCTGCGTATGTTCCACACATGTGTGGCCTGTGATTAATAACCAGCACCCCGCCTCCATTCTGTGCCTTTTTTAATGTGAAAGAAGAGGCTCTGCCTACCGCAGGTGTGCTACCCACTTTCCTCTAATCAGCCAACTGTTGTCATGGTGACCTTTCAAGACTGATGGATGGTGTGGCATCGGGGCACTAGGAGGAAGAGGAAGGTGACGCAAAGCGAAAGCAGCGTGGGGGCGCAGTAACCCTTGCAGATCTTGCAGTATTTAACCTCCTAATGAACAGGCCAAGGGCTCATGTAATGCATCACGTTTTTTGTTCACAGCATTATTAGTTGTTGTTTTTTTTCTGCCAGTATAAGATTGAAGCTTCAAAACCTAAAAGGATGTTTATTTTATTCTCGCTTTTCTGTGTAAAATGGTGAAGAGCTCTCCCGTGGTCCAGTGTAAATCTGGTGCGGTCTTGGGAGACCACGGCGTGCAGCCCTCCATCATGAGTCCTGAAGGTGCTGGCATGGCCCCATAAACATACTGGGGGGGGGGGGAGGTTCTGCAGGACACTATGGCAGCAGGAAAGCTGAAACCTGCTTGCTTTGGGGTTCTCCTTCATGTCCTACCTGCTTCACTGTTGGGCTTATTGGAGAGCAGATTCAAGGCAGGTCTGAGGAAAAGGCTGGGAAGAGGGAATGAATTAAATGTGACACCTGTAGATGCTACAGAGGTTAAGGCTCAAGGCCGTGGGTTGCTGGTTCAAGTCCCTGGAGTGGCCCTTGCTGTAATATCCTTGGTCAAAGTACTGAACAGTTCCAGTAAAATTTCCTGCTCTTGAATTAAAATGGTAATGCTAACTAAATTTAGCTACATGTAATCTTAAAACTAACAGGGTGTATGAGTGATAGGACTACAGTCATTAGAGTAGGCCGGACGTCTTCCGTAGAGTAACAAGTAAATGAATGAAAGTTGTAGGAAACTATTATTGGACAAAAAATAATTTGCATGCATGGAAAGCGTATAAAATGACTACTTAAGATAATGAAGCCCTAAGAAAATACTTATAGTGGGCTTCAGAAAAAAAGGCGATTATCATATGCAGTCAACATACATTTTTAATTTAAAAAAAAATTTGCAGACTAAGCTGGATGTTACAGACTGAAGCTCATTTTTGTTAATGTTACTAATTATTATTGCACAGCTCTAATGCATGATGCAAATTAAAATATCGCTATGACACCGACCCGACAGGACATTTCAAGACTGGTGGGGGGGGGTGGTGAGCTGTGACATGCTCAACGGTACATTTCTGCCGGGCTTGGGAAGGTGCAGTATCAATCATGGCCTGTAGCAGAACACCATTTGTGGCCAGAATATAAATGTTCCCAACAGAAGGCCTGTGAATGCATTAAACGTTCAAAGAGCACCGGCAGATCTGAACGTTTTCACCTTCTGACAAACATCCATGGGTGACCTTTGAGAGCTGCACCGGGGAGACACAAACCTGCCCATCTCGGAGCGCCGTGCGCCCCCAAGTAGTCCGGGATTGATATATAGGTCTGCTGGGTCAACCGCACCGTGTCGAAATGCAAATCTAACATTTAAAGTTGAGCGCTGCGATGGATTCCAGGCTTCGCGGGGATGTGCCTAGATGCTGTTAGGCGAGGGAGTAAGAACTTTAAGTTTAATGGGACAGGTCTCGACTCATCCGCACCTCAGATGCGGGCGGCACTGGCCTACCCAGCTCAGGGAATCGCTGTCTCATATATTATATAATCTCCCACATTATTTATTTATTTTAATAAGGAAGAGACGAGAAATTAGAATTCGATTCTGTATATTTTTCTTGGAATTTTGTCAAGTAAGATTCAATATTTACTGAATCCCAGTGGCTGTTATATATCTGTATTTCACTATGGCACAACAGTACCACGACCGTATGGTTTTCGTAATGACCTTGTGCATCCATTTCCGTATTCTGTGCCTGTCCTCGGGGCCCAATTAAAAGCGAGTAAATAGTGAAATGGACCTAAGCCCAATCACTGGGGTTCACGGCCTCTGTCCGCCTCTTCGTTACCTGGCTTGGGGGGGCGAGGCAGGGGGACTGTGCCAGGTCGGCCAGCGCAGGTAGGAGCCACAAGACGCCGGTCGGCCGCCCCCCGGCCACTTAAAGCCGGGTCAATAAAAAACCTCATTACCCAAGTGTCATAGAAAATTTGTGCCCTTTCTGCTCCATCTAGCAGCAATTGTGCAGGATAAGCGGTGCCTCCGTTTGCCGTTTTAAGCGTTCTGTTAAAGGCCCTCCGATGGGGTATCTCACTTTGAGGGCACCCTGTGCTGCTCCCGACCTCCCCCCTACCCCCCCCCCCCCACAGCCCTGAGTGTGAATGAGGGCTCCTGTCTGGGTGCCTGAACATAAACCCCATAATGAGCTTCGTTAGCGTGGAGCAGGCCTGTTTGTGTTCTGCGCTAATTAAAAGTGGAAGAAACACTCGCCCAGAATGTGAGGATTATTTTTTTGGTGGAATTTTAATAGATTTGCTCACAATAAGTTATATAGTGAGAAACTTTCCTTCCTCCAAGGTTTCTTTTGTCTAGCGTGCAAAATCAAATGTTATTTAAAAGCACGTCTTTCAACTCGCTTTCAAGTGTGAGCCTCCCCGGCCTGGTTTTCTCCAAGCCACCCCCCCCCCCCCCCCCC